>JAOBBC010000002.1:1289387-1302489 GCA_025388495.1 Curcuma longa
TAATAATGTAAATGGATGTTCATGCATCAAGATCCATGAGGCAACTGCTTCTTTCATGCGCTCCATACAAAATTTTCCATCAAGTAACAAAGGTGACAGTTGTTTCAACACTTTCAAAGCCTAATAACAGCTGTTGTTGTTTGAGTTTATCTTCAAGCTTCTTTTTAGACTCCAAGTGTTTAGTACAATGATCCAAGTGCCGTTTTAAGTGTGTTGTAGTACCTGACTTTATTTTTGCAAGGAATAGATTACAATGTTTATACTTGTACTTATCACCTTTTGGATCCTTAAACCTTAATCATGTCTGACCATACTTGAGACCTCTTTTGTTTTTTTGACTTATGCAACAAATTATCATCCTCAGTCAAATTATTATTACCACTATACCCTTTATCTATTATTTGTTCTGGGATCTCATTTGAATCTAAAGAAGCTTGAATAGCTGAATTTGTTGCTGGAGTAGAATCAGCCATATTTTTTGAAAATCAAAAGAGAAATTATATCTAAAAAATATTAATAATGCAATAAATTATTCAAGGTATTCTAATCAATATATCTTTAAGAATAAGGAATAAATTACTCAAATAACTTACATGGAAATATTACTATATTTAAATACGTAAAATTATAACTATGAAAATAATCAAATTCAACAACTATGCCATAAAAAATCAATATTTAACCACTATTTTTTCTAGAAATAAAATCTAGGTGAAAACAATATGGGCAAAAGGACCACATAGTAGTAAAAGATGATTAATCTAGGTGGAAAAAAAGAAATATAGTGCCTTGAAGCTCATGCACATCAAAGGCTGAAAGAATTACTAGAGTGAAGTAGTCTAGGGCTCGGGAGTAGTGTCACCCTTGGCCCGAAGGTCATAGGCGAGGTCAAGCAAGCGGACGACGTCCGATATTTGGAGAGAGAGGGAAGTGCTCGCGTTCCTCTCGCGCTCAGTTATAGAGTCGAAGGGAGGGAGCAGGGAGAGCTCTCGACGTCGGAGATAGTGATAGCAATGTCACAGAAAAGGTAGTCTTCCGGCGCCTTCTCTGTTGCCAGCACCAACTCTAGATCCTAACTACTAGAAGCACAATCATACAACTCGTCATCTTTTTTCAACCTCAGCAGAAACCCTATCTTCCGAATTCCGCTGTCATTTAAACTTTCGCTCGGTAGGGTTTGTGCGATTAGGAATTTAGGGTTAATAAAACAAATTGTATTATAAATATAATCTATTATTCTATTATCGTTAACCCAATAAACCTATTAACCCATTAAGCATTAACCTATTAACTCATTAAACATTATCGAGTTAATGGATTCAAAGTTCAAACCCATTAAAATATATTGATTGAATAATATAATAGAAAATAATAAATATATTATAAAATTAAATAAGAGCTTGTGAGTGGCTCCCGAATAGTCAAACACAATATTATAGATTCGAATTCGGCTCAATAAATTATCGAACATGTTTGAGTACGGCTTGAATTTGATAATTTCGAATACGAATCAAATATTATTTGAATTGGCTCGAAAAGCTCGTGAGCTGGCTCGATTCATTTGCACCCCTATTCCCAACCCACCAAGATGGTGAGTCGGCTCACTCCACCCTGTCATATGATGAATTCTTGGTGGGTCGGCCTGCTCCGCCATGGGTTGACTCGTTTGACAACATTAATTGTTTGTGTTAATATTGTTGTTAATTGTATGTTATTTCTATTAAATATATTACTCTTTTATATTGATCGTGTGTGCATACATTGTAATTCTTGTTTGTAAAAGTTGAAAAGAAAACTTTATCTGAACTACATCAAGCTTAACATTTGGTATTTGACTAGGTGTTTAGAGTATTAAAATTAACATTCCAAGCAATAATTGACTATCAAGAAAGCAACTCTACTAATAATTCTTCACTATTTGCCGAAATTCATTTTGCTTATTTGAGAATGTAGATAGAGACATTTTTTTTGCTCTAACTTCAACATGATATTAGCTTTACAGGAGGGATATTAATAAATTAGAGATATGTTCGATAATTTTTTGAGTCGAATTCGAATCTATAATATTGTGTTCGACTATTCGCGAGCCGCTCATGAGCTTTTATTTAATTTTATTATATATTTATTATTTATTATTACATTATTCAATCAATATATTTTAATGGGTTTGAACTTTGAATCCATTAACTTAATAATGTTAATGGGTTAATAGGTTAATGCTTAATGGGTTAATAGGTTTATTGGGTTAACAAGTAATAGAATACTAGATTATATTTATAATATAATTCATTTTACTAACCCTAAATTTCTAATCGCACAAACCCTATCGAGTGAAAGTTTAGATGACAGCGGAACTCGGAAGATAGGGTTCCTGCTGAGGTTGAAGAATGAAGACGAGTTGTATGATTGTGCTTCTAGTGGTTAGGATCTAGAGTTGGTGCTGGCGACGGAGAAGGCGATGGAGGACTACGTTTTCTGTGACGGTGCTACCACTATGTCCGACGTCGAGAGCTCTCCCTGCTCCCGCCCTTCAACCCTGTAACTGAGAGCGAGAGGAATGCGAACGCTTCCCTCTCTCTCTGGATATCGGACGCCGTCTGCTTGCTTGACCTCGCCTGTGACCTCCAGGCCAAGGGTGACTACTCCCGAGCCCTAGACTACTTCACTCTGGTAATTCTTTCAGCCTTTGATGTGCATGAGCTCAAAGGCACTATATTTCTTTTTTTTTCACCTAGATTAATCTTCTTTTACTGCTATGTGGTCCTTCTGCCTATATTGTTTTCACATAGATTTTATTTCTGGAAAAAATAGTGGTTAAATATTGATTTTTTATTGCATAGTTGTTGAATTTGATAATTTTCATAGTTATAATTTTACGTATTTAAATATAGTAATATTTCCATGTAAGTTATTTGAGTAATTTATTCCTTATTCTTGAAGATATGTTGATTAGGAATTTGGAATACCTTAAATAATTTATTGCATTATTAATATTTTTCAGATATAATTTCTCTTTCGACTTTCAAAAAATATGGTTGATTTTGCTCCAACAGCAAATTCAGCTATTCAAGCTTCATTAGATTCAAATGCGATCCTAGAACAAATAATAAATAAAGGGGATAGTGGGAATAATAATTTGACTGAGAATGATAATTTGCTATATAAGTCAAAAAAACAAAAGAGGTCTCAAGTATGGTTAGTCATGATTGAGGTTTAAGGATCCAAAAGGTGATAAGTACAAGTGTAAACATTATAATCTATTCTTTGCAAAAATGAAGGCACTACAACACACTTAAAACGACATTTGGACCATTGTACTAAACACTTGGAGTCTAAAAAGAAGCTTGAAGATAAACTCAAACAACAACAGCTATTATTAGGCTTTGAAAGTGTTGAAACAACTATGTCACCTTTGTTACTTGATGGAGAATTTTGTATAGAGCGTATGAAAGAAACAGCTACCTCATGGATCTTGATGCATGAACATCTATTTACATTATTAGAAGAAGGTTTTAATATGTTTTGTAGACGTGGAATGCTTGAGTAGACTCGTATATCACGAACAACAACAAAAAAAATTGTTTTGCAATATATGAAGTTGAGAAGAAAAAATTACATGGTTTGCTGAAAAATGTAACAAAGATTAGTCTCACGACAGATTTATGAAAGTCAAAAAAATCAAAAAATAGAGTACATGGTTATCATTGGTCACTGGATTGACTCTTCATGGAAATTAAATAAGCGTATTCTCAATTTTGTTCATATTCCTCCTCCTTGTGGTGATCCTCAAATTTCAGATACCCTTTTAAAGTGTGCAAGGACATGGGAAATTGAAAATAAGATATATACTGTTTCTGTTGATAATGCAAGTGTTAATGATGTTGTAATTAAATATATGAAGGAAGATTTCTTGAAAATAAATACAAATATAATTTGTTGGGGAAATTTATTCCATGTTCGGTGTTGTGAACATATTTTAAATCTTATAGCTCAGGATGATCTCAATGAAATTAAGGATATTATTCATGTAATTTGTCAGAGTGTGAATTTCATTAGAAGAACGGATGCTAGACTCATTCAATTTGTTGAAATTGTGAAACAATTGAAGTTACAAGAAAGAAAATTGGTTGATGATTGTAAGACAAGATGGAATTCAACTTATGAGATGTTGAGAACAGCAATTACTTTCAAAGAAGTTTTTCCAATATTTAAAGATCGGGAACCTAGTTACATTCTTTGTCCAACAGAAGATGATTGAGAGAAATTGCATAAAGTATTTTCAGTTTTAAAAGTATTTTATGAAGTAACCAAAATTATTTCTGGAAATGAGTATCCTATTGGTAATCTTTTTCTAAATGAAGTCTATCGAGTAAAAATAATCTTGGATGAGAAATCTTGTGATGAAGAAGAGTTTATTAGAAAAATGGTGCAAAAAATGAAGGGAAAGTTTGATAAATATTGGGGTGAGTGCAATTTATTAACGGCTGTTGGTTCAGTTTTGGATCTTAGATGCAAAATGCGAGTACTTGAATTCACTTTTCCTAAACATTATAACTCATTTGAATCATAGAGTAATATTAAAGAGGTCCAAAGACTTTTGTATGCAATTTATAAGGAATATTCAGATGCAGCTGTGGAAAAACTTCAAGGATCAAAAAGCAACTCTGAATCTCAAGATAGCAACAATTCAACTCAAAGTAATAAAGAGCATATTACATTTTCTTCTGGATGGACTGAATTCTCTTCTTATTTAAAAGAAATTGAAATGACACAACCTGAAAAATATGAGCAAGATGTATATCTAGAGGAAGGGTGTCATAGGCATAATCCAAATGATGCATTTAATGCTCTTGGTTGGTGGAAGCTTAATACATATAAATTTCTAGTGTTGTAAACTTTGGCTAGAGATATATTAGCAATACCCATTACCACAGTAGCTTCAGAGGCAACCTTTAGTGCTGGAAGTCGTGTTAGTGACAAGTATCGTGCTTCTTTAGCTCCTACAACAATAGAAATGTTGATGTGCGGTGGAGATTGGTATCGAAAACGACATGAAGTAACTAAAAAGACTAAGGTATGATGTTAAAATATTTTATTTATGTTTTTTTGCTTCAAATCAGAAAGTATATTTAAAAAATAAATGATACATTTTATCTTTATTATTGCAGATTGAAAAACAACATTTGACAATTGATTTACCTATATATTAAATTGATAATTAGAAGTTGACTACTTATGCCACTGACTGAGATATAAATTTAATTTGTAGCATTTTACATTTGAGTTTACTAGCACCTGTAATCACTCATACATTTTACATTTTAAATTTTGCACAGATTAAAGAGCTAGAGCCATGGAAGTATAAAGATTTTTTTTCTAAAGTTTTTGTATTGTTTTGTGTAACATGGAAATGCAATGGCAGGTGAATTTGAGATGTAGTCAGAGAGATGGAGAGCTTCTAGAATAGTAGTAGGGAGCCAGGGATGGAGAGCTTCTGGAATGACAGTAGGGAATTGGCATGCATCAAGAGATAGACTTTCGGCTATTAATCTCATTTTAACTTAATTTTGTATGAATTGAATTTCTATTGTGTTATGAGTTGAAAATTATTAAACTTTTACTTATCTAATTTTATTTACTTTTATTCAGTCTAGGTATTTTTATTCTGTTTTTAAATTATTGATGAACTTGTTATTCTACTTTGACAATTAATCTAATTCTGTTGTGTATTTTTATTTTGTATATATTATGTGTTGTTTAGGTTTTATTCTATGTTGTATTTTTATTTTATCTATGTTGTGTAATTGTTGTGTTGTGTATTTTTATTTTGTGTGTTGTTTAGGTTTTATTTTTATTGTGTTGCACATAATTTTAGTGTGAATATAACCAAATTTAGGTTTGAATAATTTGAATCAAACTCGAATAATTTAAGACATTTCGAACTAAAGTTTGATTCTGCTTGAATTAAGGTTCGAATAATTCGACTCAAACTCGAGCTCGAATTATATTTCGAATCAAACTCGAGCCAAAATTATTGATATTTTCGAGTTTCGGATTGAATTCGAATATCATATATATGTATCAAACTCGAATTTGAATATCAATATTTTTATATTATTCGATTCGATTCAACTCATTTGCACCCCTATACATAACCAACAATAAACAACATATACACTGATGTGCAACCTTTTAAAAGAAGAGTTCAATAAACAAGCTTATTGAGCTCCATAAGGGAACATTTGATTCAAAGCTAAGAGGGATCTCTTATGAACCAAATTCATCAAATTTAAGAAGAGAGATAGAGGGACTATTGCCCCAATACACTTGACGTATAACAAAATCTTAGTGACTGACTATAGATAACTGGACTCCTCAATTAACATTAAAGGTGGATGCATAGTTAATGTTAAAAAATTTAAGAAGTTCACTTTGGAGGATATGTTGTCAACGATAGAGTTGCATGAGGCCTTCTATATTGGTAAGGCCCAAATAAGAAAGATATAACATTTATGGCGAACAATGATAATTTATCATTATTATCCTTTTCATAACATTTTAGTAAATATGGAGCAACACAAATCGCATGAGAAGATCCAAGTAAGACCTCATATGCCTTAAATGCAACAAAAAAGGCCATAACAAGAATGAATATCCAAGTTGAATGAAAAATGGAAAGAACAAGAGGGAGCAAGCTTACTCAAAGATATTTATGCACTGAGCACTTGTAGTCATAATCAAGAGAATGATGTAAACTCACGTGAAGGGGAGGCTTTAAGTGGAAGTAGTTATAATCAAGAGTACAATGGAAGCTCATGTGAAGGACAAGCTTTAAGCAAAAGTTAACGTGACAAGGAGATAAAAGTTTATCTGATGATCAACTTAAATTAATAGATGAATTTACTAAGTAATTAGCAAAATCTAAATATAAGTAAAGGCCTATAAGAAAGAATTGAGAATGCACATTGTTTCCTACTACTATTGGACATGGTGATTCTCAGGTTGAACAACTTGACATTGAAAATATAACTTTGAAACCTCAACTTAATGAGATGAAAACAACCTAGGGAAGTTCATTTATAGCTCAAAATACTTAGATATGATGTCATTATTAAGTGCTAAAGGACAATTTACAACAAAGCCAAGTTAGGTTACAAATCAAAATTAAAAGACTTGTGCATTATTGCATTCAAGATTTAAAATTTCGAGTCATATTGGAGTTTCAGTTTACGATTGAAACGATACAGTTTCAGTAATCTATTGGCCGTGCCGATACTATTTTAATACTTTTTAAATATAAAATATATTAATTAAAAATATTTTTATTAATATTTGATTGTTATAGATGTTTACTATTGAGATAGATTTGATATTATCTCAAAAAATATTTGATATTTATTGAGCAAAAACAGATTTAGGGTTAACTGCTATTTACCAAGTAAACACGACATGAATAAATAGGTTTAAACTATATTTAATTTGAATTTACTTTGATCAGTTTAAAATTAAACTAAATTTTTATATAAAATAATTTAATTCATTAGTAGTAGTATAAAAAGGGGCAACGGTAAGGTTGCTGCCATGTGACCTAGAGGTCACGGGTTCAAATCCTGGAAACAGCCTCTTGCCAAAGGCAAGGTAAAGCTGCGTACAATGGATCCTTTCCCCGGACCCTGCATGGCGGGAGCTTCGTGCACCGGGCTACCCCTTTAGTAGTAGTATATTTTATAAGTTTAGAAATTATATTATATTAATTTTTTGATCTTTCCTAATAATATGTATCTTTCATCCTTAAAGAGACTTTTTTCTCTTGGGTGGATGAATTTACTATAGACGGATGGAGGAAGAAAATTATATTTTTTTGAGGAAAATATTAACAGAGAAAAAAGAAATTAATAGTAAGAAAAAATTATTTGTGAAAAAAAAATACAAATAGGGACAAAAAAGAAGAAACAAAAGTCATGGGGAGTTTGCGACTCACCACAAGATCGTGGCAGTCTCCGCAACCTGTCGCGAGGTTGTGACACTTTTTTGATCGTGGCAGTCTCCGCCACCAAAGGCATACAATCTAGAAAAATTATTAAGACATAAATCCTTAAGAAACACTTAGTTAACTCAGTTGGTCCCAATATGATTTAGGTACCTAAATTTATTATTTCATCATTTTATATAGGGTTAGAATACACCTATAAATGAGGAAGAGATTATTGATTCTTTCTTTAAGTGTTTGTTAACCAATAAATTCCTTTATATAGTTCATTATTTACCTACTTTTATTTACTTAGGTGAACGTTGATATAATTTATCGCATAGTTTGAAATCAAACAATCTAAACATGTTGTTCTTATAAATTACCGAAACTTGATACTATTCGACATAGACAATGTTTCTTTTGTTGTTGTGTCAATCATGTCAATGAGTATCGTTTCATGCCAACACTTGAGACTTCTTGATATGTTTATTTTATTTTATTTTTATAGCTTTTCTTCAAACAAGATAATATCAAAATCGCACCATTCCAATGAAAAATAAAAGTTGAACCTAATTAAATATGTCTTATCTTGTTTTTTTTTCTTTTTCATGTCCTTCCTATATCACCTCTAATTCCCCTTTGGCACTATATATTGGAACGTAGGCATGATACTCGAACGCTATTGTTTCAATCAAAAACTAAAACTTAATCTTGCTTGATTTCACATGTTTGTGCACCATGTGTATGAATTCATGGTTAATTGATTTGAGTGCTAAGATGAGATGACACAAACTTGGCTTATGGCTAACACATGCTTGACATATTCTAAGTACGCACCTCATTTGTGTGAATTGTATATTTTTACATGCTTAATTACATTATGGAAAATCATCAAAATATACTTAGATATGATTTAGATATATTTTAGAAGCATTTCATGATTTTTGGCATACACTTGGCACCTAGCGATTCAATCTCAAAACTTTAAGTGTTGGTTAAAGTTTAAAATTGATCATATAACTACACATTCACATAGAAGGTATTCTTGATCCTAAATGGGTTTTCACTTATTTATATAATATTTAATCAATTTTAGTTGATGATTGTAGTATGATGAGATGCTTGAAATTGACGTAATAATTAAGAATTTTAGCCTTCTCACACTTTGTATTAATTTTCATCCAAACTTGTTTTTCATAATTTTGTATTTTTCCTATGTGGAGGACATCAAAATACATGCCCCTATTAAAATTTCCTAAAAAATTTCTAAATATTGATTGCTAGATGTTTAAAAACTAACATTTGTGTTTGTTCAACTTAAATATTTGAAGACCAATGTTGGTCGACCCTTATAAATTATTAGGCAACCAATCCCTTGTAAGCTACCCTAAATTGCCTTTTTTTTTATATTTAGGCGACTTTTTCAATTAACTTGATTTTTGTGTTTTACCTTCTCATGTTTTACTTTGTATATTTCCTATGTTTTCTTACAAATTTCATGCTTTACATGATCCTATCCTTTTTAAAAGGGAAAATACATAATAGTTCATTTCTGGGGAGAAAATGCATGTATAGGGAGAGAGAGCTTTGGTGCATACATAAATTTCATAGTCGTATGTTTTAATTATCTATTAACTTGATTAATATTTAGATGTATAACAAAAGGGGAGAAAATGTAGATGTTTAAGTTAAATCTACTTAATGGGAAATAAAGTCATCACCTCAAAGGTACCTCAACTTAAGGGTAGGCTGCTCTACATGATACCCAAGTCAAGGGAGATTGTTAGGGTTGAAGGGGAGGTTTGGTTATTCTGATTGTTGTCAGCCACGATTATGGGGTTATATTGGCTTTAACTTAAACTAATTACCATACATCAAAAAGTGAGATTGTTGGGACAATAGTTCCTTATGTAAAGAGGTATAACCATGGTCTATTGACAATACAATTTAGGTTACGTGGTTGAATTTAGTCTTATGCATGAAATATGTAGAATTATTTATCCAATTAGAGATTGAGACATCATGCTTGGATGATTGACTTTACAAATCGAGTGTAGTGCTACGAGGAGCTTGAAACTTGTAGATGTTCATCAAACTTAGAGTTAGACCCGAAGACCCTTGAGTTTGGTTGTTGTGATTTTGAGTGTAGTTTTGGTAGATTGGTTGCAATGATAGACCTAGCTTCTAGGCTCAGTTTGTTATCTAGTAAGCTTCATTCTCTACCCTAAAGAATGTTAGCAAGGTTGTCATAGGGTGTAATTGAACCTAAGTTTTGGATAGTCAACCGAACTAAGAGAAACATAGATATACCTTTAACCACATTTAGTTAAAGGTGAATCAATCAAACTTGGATTATTGATCCACTAATATATTGTTCTAGAAATTTAGATTGATTTCCTTCAAATGGGGAACACAATTAAAGGATGCTGGACGTCTGGGCTGGCCGTTGCGTGCACTTCCCGATTTACCCTGGTGGCTGGTGGGAAACTTCCGTGGGGCCGGGCCAGTCACCCTTAGGGATAGTCAATGAGGCTAACTGAGATTTATCATTTTTTTTTAGAAATTTAGATTGATGTCCCTTGGGCACGATGCAACGACAAGACGTTATACCCAAGCATTCACAGTTTGAATCCCAACTACGACACATTGCAGGGTATTTTTCTCTAGTGGAATGAAAAATCTAGGATGTTGGTTGCTGGGCGAGGAGCGGCTCGCACTTTCGGATTTACCTAGTGGAGGATCCAGGGGGAAGACCTTTCGCCTCCAAGACTAGTTGAACCCAAGGCTTAGATACTTGGATTATCAACAAAAATAAGAAATTTAGATTGACTAATATTACGATTTGGTCAACTAAACATTTGTAAACTTGAACATTCAATCTATCATGGTCAAATTATCAATATTAGTTGACTCAAGTGAGTTGTTGGTATACCAAAGTGTCTAGCAATAATCATTACATTTATAAGCCATTTGGTGGATCTTTTTGACATGAACACTTGTACGAAAACACATATAATCATCTTTTTTACTCAAGTGACAAAATGAACAATAAGGGGCTTCAAAAGCAAATGGAAGGATTTATCATTAGATTTGAAACTCTTAATATTCTTCTCACTTAGAGTTAGATCTCTATTTATAATGTGACGTTGTGAGGATTTTAAGAGTGTGTTTGCTTCTAGAGTGTATCTAAAAGCATTTAGATCAGATTGTATTGTTGTACGAATCTCTAGTGACTTTCGGAGCTTGTTGTAACAACATAGGCCATAGGAAGTGAGCAAGTACTCAATTGTTTACTCAAAAAAAGGATATCTTGGGGGTTTACTTGATATAGGATGGGTTCTAGATCAAGTGTTGACTCTACTAGGGAGAATCTAGTTGAGGATACTTTTCCTATGCACCTGAGCTCATCCTTGTGTGATGGTCTAGCGCAATATTATATGCAATATTGAGGTTTACTCTATTGCATCATATAAATTAGTGATTTAATGGATTTGGAGGTGACGCATTGGACATAGGTTATAGAGTAAGAGAGGAGTCTCCAAACCACATTATATTGTATGTGTTAATATTGTGATTACTTGTCTTTATTCAATGCCTATTTACACTCATAGATTAAGGTGTCGATCTGTACCATCTTGTATAGATGGTTTTTACCGTTCTGATATGAGACCGACACCGGAAGTGTATTGGCCGTATATGCTGCCACTGTCGACCGTATTGCATGCGATTCCTAGTGGTCGGTTGCAATCGACACGAAAAGAAAGGAGATCGTGAATAGAAGGAATCAGAGAAGTGGCCAAGGGCTTATAAAAAGGAGAAGAAATAGATTTCTTACCTCATCGACAGCAGTGAGAAGAAGAAGACGAGCGACGAATAAGCAACAGTAGCGTGGAGCCTCAAAGGTAATTGATATTTGGGAGGGGATTGAGAGGTGATTATCGGATGCGATCATCGGATGTGTCACGATCGCTGGACACATCATAATCATCGGATGTGATCGTGATCGCCAGCGTCATGGAAAGGAATTGAGATCGAGAGGGGAGGAAAGGAAGGGACAATAAATTTAATTAAATTAGTTTTAATATATATACACACACACATATATATATATATATATATATATATATATAATTGATATATATTAGTTATAACAGTATATATAATATTATGATATTCTGTTATAACATATATAATTAATTTATATATACTGTTAATTATATATAACTGTTATAATAAATGTAAACGGTTATAAATTGTTAATTATAAATTGATATATAAATTGTTTTTGCACATATAACAGTATATTATATATAATAGTTATAAATATAATATATTATTAATAAGAGTTATGAAATATCAAAAATTATTTTAAACTTTAAAATAATTTTAAAAATTAATAAAATATTTTATAAAATAATTTAATTTTTTTAATATATGTTGAAAATTAAATGTGAATTTAAAATAATCTATTTTTTAAAAATATAATTCTTAAACATTTCAAATAAAATTTTAATATTTATAAATTTACAAATACATTCAAACAAAGTTAAAACCTTCAAATTACAAATATAATTATAGTCTTTCAAATAATTTTATAATTTTAGATTTAGTTTTTAATTTTGAGAATTATTTATTTTTAAAAATTAATTATGTCAAAAATTCTTTTATATCTTTTAAATATTTTAAACATTAATTATATATTTTAATAATTAAAAATAATTTTTAAATTTATATTTTTTCTAACTGTTGCAAAAATTTAATAGGCATCAAATATCTTATGAGAAAATATCGAAATATGAGCTCAATACCTCAACACTTGAAATATAACATCAATAGTGAACATATATAGTAATCTATTAATAAAATTAATTTTTAATTAATATATACTTATATTATTTTTTTAAAAATATTGAAACTGTATCACTACGACACAATAAGGTATTGAAACTCTGACATGGCTCGAAATTTTAAACCATATTTGCACTTCGATATTGATTACAAAGCACACATTGTATTTAGTAAGTTGTTTGATTTTGCTCCCTCTAGCTGGACGACATCAATCCTAACAACATTTAAACCACATGAGTTCTAATTCCATCTTCCATCTATGATAAGCCATCAATTGATTGC
>JAOBBC010000002.1:1405141-1417707 GCA_025388495.1 Curcuma longa
GCGGGCCTAGGCGGGCCAACCCACCTCAACCCATCTTAAAATGGGTTGATAAAATTTCAACCCAACCCGTCTAAATTTCTTGGCGGGGCGGGCCAACCCGGCGGGCCTAACCCAACTTGACGGCTATATGTGTCGGTACCGACCGACGGACAGAACGAAAAGTTTTGCCCGTTTTGCCAGGTACGACACGTGATTTTAATCCATGCCTTAAACACTAAAGTTAGTTTGAAATTACAAGCACCCAACTTGTTACAAATATCCCTTCGATATTTCATTAATAAGTCACTATGATCTAAAGATAACCTGAATCACAAAATAAGCTCCCTTTCCTAGAGCACTCTTGAGGTATCATAGGATCCATAACTGCTAACCAACGAGTGACAAGCTTGTGTGACACCAAGCAACAATGAATAGGAAATACTCGCGCAAATAAGGAGGAACAATTAGGCGAATGGAAATCATACAACAATATTGGAAGCTATTCTAGTTTCAGCTCTGCTAACTATAAAATTGATTGACTACACAGTTGTCCCAAAAGTTTGAACAGTTAAAAAAGATATCAATTTATATATTTATTATTTAGGTTTGGTACTTTACTTTAATGGACCTGATCTCCCAACACATAAATTGATTTAATATTTTTTTAATCGAGTAAAATTTGAACCTCTAGCCTCTTGCTCTAGAACCATGTTAAATTAGGGAAATGCATGGGCCACCATGTGTGGCCCCCACGGGCATAGCTAAATTGGTACTCGGATAGTAGATTGTCACATGTTAAATTAGGGAAAAATTTATCCCTTTGTGAATCCTTAGGTACTTGCCCAATAAGCTATTTTAAAATAAACCCTTACACTTTGATGTATTTACAACTTAATCCATGACACCATAACAATCTCTAGAACAAAATTTCTCTCTCAATTGAGGTGATTACTTTGCAACTATAAATTATTTGTTAAAATCACTAAAATGCAACAAGAAGCCCGGTCAAGATAAAAATTAAAATTGTTATAACCATAAAGCTCATAATAAGATGGCATTCTATATCAGAGTATGAATACAGTTGTATGTTATTACTAAGAATCTCAGTGGCCAACCTCTAGATATAAAATGACAAGTTATTAACAAAAATCAAAAGAAGGGATTTTACAAGCACATAACAACTAGACCAGAAAATGTATGATCAAATTCAAGCATATGAATAATTGTTGTTAGTGCAGACCTGAATACCATTGGACAATAGTCTTTCCATTTAAAATCTTCAGCACGATGTGGAGGTGTGAGCTGCGAACCTTCTTTTGGAAAATTCATCCAAAAGCTTGCTCTAGGACCAAAATCTGATGCTCGCACTTCACGCCTTTGTATTGGTGTAATTTTTCCTACAGTATACCTGGAAATAAGCACCATTGTTGAGAGTTAAACCTCACAGAAATGCAGCTGGGAAAATAAATGTGCACAAATTCAAGTGTTGAATATAGTACAAAGAAGCCGATGCAAAGCTAAAACATAATGATGCAAAATCACTACACTGGACTTCAAAGATATGGGATAAATAAAATTAGAACATATTCAGTTAATAGTGATAAAATTTCATTGACTAATATCACCAGTAAATGGGTGTGTACTTTTGACCCTCCTTACTTCCAAAGAGGGAAAATTCCATTACTCAACCTCCTAAGGTGATGGAATATGACATCCAAATCAGTGGATTATAATTCAGCAGTATTCAAGGAACATGACTAAGCTTGTAAGAAATTTCATGAGTTGAATATGAGCAGTATGTCCTAAACAACACAAATTAGAAGTTGCCACAAGGAAATTAAAGCTATAAATCACCAATCAACTACAATATCATAATAATTCATTTAGTTTCACAGATGAAGTTAATCTTACATCTTAAGTACCTGGCAAGGCAGGTAATCAATTCTGAAGTATTAATTACGTAATTGTAAACTAAAAAAAAATCATCATTTCAAACTTTGGCATGTTGCAATCACAAGCATTACTGTTGTCCACAGCAACAAATGGAGGACTAAAAGAACCTTTGCAAAGATATTCTAAAAACTCCATGCATATATCCCTATTTGTCAGCATATACACCAAATATAAGCGCATTTACTCGAGAATTCACCTACCTTGTAAATAAGAGAACCACAATTTTTGGGATGAAAAGTCTCTTTAATTCATATTCAACCATATGTGTTGGAAATTGGATTTCATAACCAATGAAATTGAGTAAGCGTATGTACATTCTATATTGCAAATAGATTGTCATAAAATCAATTCTTTAAGAGAATAAGAAATTTATATAAAATTATGAGCTACTTGAGATAGAGAAAACTGTAATCAATATTACCAGTCTCATCTAGATCCATTTATGATCATGACGAGGACACAAACCTATACACTAGTAGTTGACAAACATGAATATATGAGCGCTAATACCATGTGGGGCTAGAAGGGAATATGTGACACATAGCTCTAATTGGGTTGAGCCAAATTCAATTGGGCAGGGTGCATGTAATTGGGCCACTAGCCTTAATTGGTCTGGCAATCCAAATTGGGTTGTTAACTCTAATTGAACCAACAGCCCAATTGAGCATAAGAGCCTAAAGAGGGGCTGTTGTATAACACCTGTAACCAAATTAGGCTTTAATTTCATGGCATTAGATAAGACCAATTAATGGGGCCAAGCCCCAATTAATGAAACAGAGATGAGGATGCGCCATTCTCAATTTTGCTACCCAACAGTAGCAACCAGGCATTGTACAGTGTCTGTTTAGCAATGTTCACAACAATGGTCCCCGAGGGATTTTCTTTCCCCTTATATCCCTTCAAAATACAAATTCAAATTAAGGGATGCAATCTTGGTTTCTGCCCTTTGGTCATGTCTCCCCATTCCTATAAACACAACCACAAACTTTCATTCCAAGTTGCTCCAAATTTAAGTAAGAATCTTCCACTCAAGTTCTCTTCTCTACTTCTAGAGTTCCAAGGTGTTGAAGTTTGTTGGGTCATAGAATTTGAAGTGCTCATATTCCAAAACAAAGGTCGTTGCATCATAAAAGTAATCATAAACGCTTGGGCAGCATGTTCAAAGATAGAGTCAAACTCTTGCCTCAAAATTTCAATCATGTTCAACAGCATTACTGTGCCACTGGTCCACATCAGAGATGATAGCTAAAAGGATGCCTTGACCATTCAAAGGGGAGCATCGACTGACCCAAGTCGCCAACCCATCATCTCATCATGCTGACCCACCGACAAGTCGACAAAAATCACCGCCCAAGGAGACAAAGCTATATCAACAATAATTTAGAATAGGTGTTTCAGTTACAACAAACAAAGAGGTTGTAACTGCCATTTAAAACAAATGAAAAGATCCTAAGTGCACCTACCTATGCCTATGAAATTAAGAAGACCATGAGAATTCAAAGTTTATCATAGGCCCAACATAATCCCCACTTTCCCCACCAGAAATGAGAGCATATTTGGTTAGTTCTGGAATTCTTTAGGAAGGTTGGAAACCTTCAACATCACCAAGACCAAATGATGCAAATGATGAAGCAGCCTCTTGCTTAGATGGCTACTGAACTTGTATCATCAACTCCTAATCGCACCCCTCTCCATTGGCAAAGTGCTTGTTGTCAACAACTATTGCAGGTATTAAGGACAGAATGTTTCCTAAAGCTCCTGTCTTTTGGCCAAACATAACTTCACCTAATGAATCAAGGACTTGAATTTGCCAAAACTCGTGTGAGTGTTGAGTCTACATGAGGCTTGGGCAGCATGACAGTGATCACACATGACAACAGGTTGCCACTCCAGTTTCACACATGACAGTAAACAAATTACATAAATAATCCCTAAACTACAATCCATATTTTAAATTAAGAACTAATTTTCCATAGCTTGTCATGCTCAAGTTCATTCATTGGATTTACTTACTCACAAATAACCAACTATTAAAACTACTTTGCATTCATGTTGTGTTCACACTATCATAAATATGACAGGCAAGAGCATAACGTTTAAGTGGTTGTTGAGTTCACAGCTGAATATAGAATGATTAAGCTGACATAAGAATAAGACATGGATGCTTACACAGCTACCAATTAGTGTGCTACTTGTTCTTAATTAATTCTAATAAATGGATTGGAACTAAACAATTTTGAAAACATGTAAGTGGATTAAAAGAAAAAAGTTTAGGAGCCAATTTGTAACTGATTGATGATTTAGGGATCAAATATGTAATTAACCAAACAAATAGATATTTATACATGCATGCTCACAATTGACTAGAGAGCATGTATATAGATTTTCAGGGGGGGTTTTCCATCTTATGTATTCTTTTTTCTCGGTTTTGCTATTTGGTCTTATGGCAACATTCATTTTAACAGTCAAATGGATAGTCCAGCAATTTCTGTTTGAAGTGATAGAAGATGTACCCATTAGAATGACACCAAACTGCATTTGTTGTGATATTAAATCTTTTTCAAGGATACAAGTTTCAACCACAACTGTTGTGTCCTTTTCGTAAAGTTGCTTTTCACATTAGATTGTGGGTTTTTCTTCCTCATGTCCATGCATTTACTTGGAAAACCAACTAGACTGGTTAAACACCAACTGGAGTAAGGTTCAGGTAACTCAAATACCGCTTCAAAAGAAGAGAATCAGAACTGTTAAAAACTGATCAAAATGGAATCATCAATCATGTTTCTATTTTCAATCTTTCCTTTGTTTTCTTACCATCTATTGTTGAGGTCATCTAATTGTTAAAAATTTAGGTACTAGTTGACTCAACACAAGTACAAGGAAAAAAGGCCGAGATAAGAGTGGTTGTGTTTAAGTTAATGAACACACTGAACTTGAGGTTGGAACTAACAACCACAGTACATGTTGAGGATCTAATTGAAACTCAAATAAGACTCCATTGGAAACATATAAAATTTAAGGGGGTGAATAATGTAGAGGGGCCACCTAGGTAATATATCCTCTTAATTTTCTCACTTCAACTTTAATATGATTCCATAGGAGCCTGTATTCATCTCTTCCTACTAGATCTGATTTCATCTAGCAGATTTCCCAAGTAATTTGAAGAACATCTCAAACACTTAGGAATGAACAAGAATTTAAATGATGTCAGTGCGGATAGGGGATGAACAGAGATAATTGGAGATGGATGATTAGACCTATCATGTGCATCCATTGGTTGAGGTTATTTGTGCAATATCTAAGTCTCCATACTTCATATTGTGTGTCCATGCAGATTAATGTGTGGGACTGCTGTCAGTGTTGGCTCTGAATAGTTCAATTTGAACTGGAATAGTCAGTATAAAGATCCATCCACGAGAGAACCAATCTGTGAAGCCAATGGTAAGTTCAAATTAAAAATAATTCCCTCATCTAAGTATGTTACTCATTCATTTGCTCAGGGTGTTACAACATAGGATTATGTAGGATTATAGCCAATGGTTTCTACATCTTTTACATGTAGGATTATTTTAGGGTGTTAAAATCTCACCTGGTTCGAGTCTCGAAAACAACCTCTTCCAATGCAAGGTAAGGCTGCGTACAATAGACCCTTGCCCGGGACTCCATATTGGCGAGAGCTTCGTACACCGGACTGTCCTTTAAAATCTCACCTAGTTTAATGTAATAAAATGAAAGGCTTGAAGTTTCTATAAGAAAGTTGAAATCCTAACCCAGAATCACTCCTATCAGTAGCATGTAAAGCCCAATGGTGGCTGCTCCATCACTCAGCTAGCTCTTTTCAAATGCTGGACTAAGTCTGGAGTTAGATCTACTATGATACTGACATTAACAACCCAACCAAATAAAAGAACCAAAATGCTCAATTCCAAAGTAACAATAATTCACTCATTTAGGCTTGTAAACCTCAATTCACTAACTCATTCTTTTTGTGTGAGATTAAATCAAGGTATCATGATCACAGACTCATGGAACAACTTAACTAAAATAAACTAGTGCCAACGAGTTAAACGACAAGCTATTTTTTTTAATACAAGAACATTGATTATCTATTTTTTTCTTTTTCTTTTCATTTTCATTTTTTCATAGTTTATGCAAAGGAAACCCCCTTAGTTCATGGTGAATGTTACAATTGCTTGATATTTTATAGTCTTTAATTTCTTCTTCTTCTTGGCATTCCCCAACTCACAAACTTAAAACAATAAACTTTCAAAGAAAGTTATGTTGACAAAGAAAGATAGTTGTCTTTATTATCATTAGGAACTCTAGCTAGTTCTTCTCTTTAAGCCGTATATATCCAACATGAATCTACAATCTAAAGATAAAGAGGATCATACAGCACCTACTACTATGTCAACATTGCGCCTATCACAAATTGTGAAAACTGTTCTAGAATGTAGGCTTTCCTTAGCATTTTATGAATTCAATTTTATATTGTTGACCTTATGTCCTAAAGTTAAATGATTAACCAGAACTTTTTTACTATCAAGTACCAACATCAATCAAACATTAGTCCTCCTCCAAAAATTTCCCAAATTTCTTGTCTAAATGGTTCATTTGCATGAATTTTCAAGCCAGAAACTTAAAAATCCTATGCCAAAGATAGAAGAAACAATAGAAATTTGAGTCTTAGAAAAATACAACAGCTCATCTTCAAGACTTTTAATATTAAGAATAGATTTGACAAACACATTGAGTCATTCTACTTCAAAATGTTTAATAAGTGAAATAATACCAATTAGTTTACCAGAGATTTACTTACAAATTTGCAAGCTTTGATTAATATTCATTCAATGTAAGAAGGAAATTGGTTTTAGCTAATTAACTACAATTGTTTAATCCACAATTGAAGTATAGTTGGTTATTAAGTAAACAAGCTTTTAGTCATGACTGCTATGCAAAAGAAACAATTTACAATACATATCCTGTCCTAGAATCCAGACACTAGAGGTTCAGCTTTTTTGCCTTTTGTACTCTTTGCAAGCTCAACCAAGGGTGCAAAAATGAAATTGTAGAGGTAGCAATGTAAATCAGTGTATACCATGGATCTTCATCAATTTTTAAAAAAATTATCATTGTGGCTGCTTAAATAAGAAATAATTTTATACGAAAATGAACTGTTGGCAGGAAAATGCCATTAAACAATGGCAGAACCCAAACCAATGCAGAGATCAACAAAAAAAACACGCACTTGACAACACAAACTAGAAAGACTAATACCTTAAGAAAAGTAGTAATGAAAGAACTATTAGCTTAATTGGGATATAAAACAAAACTTCACACATCTAGACCATAGAAAGCTTTACCTAATACCAAGCTGAAGACTGAGCATCAAGTCATAACTCCTATGACCCTTTATTATCGCTTCTCCTGGCCTTTTTATGTCTTTCATAAGTTTCTTTTGATGTTTTTTTATTTTTCTAGGTGACCCTAAAAAGCTGTTGTTGATTACAACTTCACTGATCAAAATTCCTTGCATGTACTCCCTTTCAAGGATTGGAATATTTGTATCAGCCACTTTTTCATCATTTTCCACAACAGATTCTAGCGCCATATCATGTCCAATAACTTTTTCTATAGCAACCTCAAGACTCCAGCGCCTTTCTAATGACACATGTTTGGTACGAGACTGCTCAAAATTTATAAGGTGTCTACCTGGTTCTTGAGTTTCACCAACCTTCATATTGCCCATGTCAACAGATGAAGCATGAAGGATACGTGATCCATGGTGTTGTCTCTTGAAATCAGGTAAAATCCCTCGCTTTCTCAAAGCATTAAGGTAAAGCCCTTGTCGAACAGGAATTTTGCTTCCTTTTGGGTAAAAGGACCCTTTTCCATCCTTTAAACCTCTTGTCCATGTTCCAATATAGCAGCCCCCATCTACCCACGTATAGACTCCAAATCCGTGCATCATTCCATTGAACCAGCTTCCTTCATAAGTGTCACCATTTTTCCAAGTAAGAGTTCCCTTATCTGAGATTGTTCCACCTTTCATATTGCCAATATAGACGTTTTCATTGGCCCAAACATACTTACCATGACCTTCTATCACTCCCTGGATCCATGATCCTTCAAAGACATCTCCATTAGGAAAGGTTTGACAACCCAGTCCATGCTTGAGATTCAATTTCCACCTCCCCTTGTAGGTCAAATTGTCTGAACCAACATAGGTCCCATTCCCGTGCATGTATCCACTAAAAAATTCTCCCTCATAAATAGCTTCTGAAGCCCATGTCATTTTCCCATGCCCGTGCCTCATCCCTCTTCTCCATTCACCTTCGTATGTACAACCATCTGACCAAATGTACTTCCCAGATCCTTCTGGCATGTTACCCAACAGCGTCCCGATATACTTGTCTCCATTGGGAAGTATAACTTCAGTCACTCTGAAGTTTATGTATGAACTGGCAGCAAAAGTATCCTGTCCGTTCACCAAGTTGACTGAGAGTTCTCTGTTACTGATGGAACCAGTGTCAATCAAGGATAAAGGTCCACGGCTGAAAGAAATTGCCTCCACATCATGAACATGATCCCCAGGGAGTGACATGCAATAAGTTATAGACAAACTAATCCTTCAGAAAGAAATCCGCAAAAGTTCAACTGCAACAATATAGACAAAGAAGAAAATTTTAGCATGTTATCTTAATCTTCTGAATCTCCAGAAAAGCGAAACATCCTGTAAAATTTTAAAATGAGAGTTAATAAAGAAAAAATGTAATCTTGAATATGTCATTTCTTATGTGCTATAGCTGCAAAATATATAGCATACTTGCTGCTATGCATATCAAATATCTATATCTTTTGTCCAACCAGAACTGATCATTGGAAAGAGTCTTTGGTGGGCATGTTTAGAAACATTATCAACTTGTATGGATTTGGACAACAATTTAAGCCCAATGTAGAGGACTTTGACAAGATTTATAGTCTGGGTTCAATTTTGGGTAGGACTTGGCCATAAAGGTAAGAGCCCGAATTTGAACTTGTGAAAGAATTTCATATGTTACAACTACTCTACATTGCTTACAAGCTTTACACAGATTTTAGCATATGAGATCTTGCCTCCTTGACCTCTTGGATTAGCAAGGATCATGTGAAACTTGCCACAACATGCATAAAGGATGCAGCCTTGTAGGACATCAGGTTCTGACATTCTCCAATGCCTAATCTATGACACCGTCAGCCAAGATGATCAACGTCTAACCTAAAGACCCGCCAAAATCAAGTATCCATCACCAGAGATCCATCCCATTGTTATACCAGATTGCCATGGGTTATAATTTACAAGTGACCCTCTTATCGAAGGGATACAAAACAATATTATTCTTTTAAATTGATTTTGCTCTTATTATATAGTTACTATTTTTTTTATATTTCTAAGAGGCATACATATTTTTGTTTGCCCGTAGATTTACCATTTGATACAAAAATGTCCTTACAATTTTAATATAGTCAAAGAACCTTTCAAAAGCTTTTAAAACCTACTTGTCCCACAAAGATTAAATACTATCTAAATGCACCAGGTTTATATTCCCTACTCACTTTATTACCTAGAAATAATACCGTTAAGCATTCCACACTCCATATGCATGCCTTCATTCTTTACAAATTACATTTTTAATTTATCATTTTTTTTATTTTCCTAACTTACCTTTTACACTCATCACTGTACTTGAAAATAGCCTATATACTCTGACGACTCACTGTGAAAGAGAAAGTAGATGATCGGCCCTAATCAACTGATTTAAACAACCTATACTAACAATTAGTGTGTCTTTCCATGAGACTGACTAAGATTTATCATTTTTTAGTGTGTCTTTTTATGTCATTTAATTTAGTCTGCATAGACAGATGAGCAAAGCATCGCCGCTGCAGCCACAATCCTTCACAATGATGGGAAATTTGGCATTCTTTACTAGCTCATGGTATTAGATGAATATAAATATTGATTACCCTAAATTTCCAACTTAACAGTTATATCAAGCTCCTGTTAGAAAAATAATCATGTGGGCTAACATATTTAATTAAATGTCTTTATAAATGGCTATCTTAAAAGTGGAACCCAATTAAGTGATCTAATTAAGTTATATTTATCAGGTTCGGACCATTAAATTTAAATATGAATTTTATTTTGTGTAGAGATCTATTTTTTTATTTCTAATTTATGATGGGCTAAATTAGAAATATTAAAAGTTTATAACTCTTCAGTTATAAATAGGGGTTGAGGTCCTAAGATCATATGTAACCCTAATTTTATTGGCATCTCATCGTCATAAAATTCAAAAGGGAACATATTGATCTCGAAGACTTCAACAAGATTAAACATCTGTTGTTATGAACTCATGTATGATTTAAATTATTATTTATCATGTTAATATGATATGGAGAATCCTGAATTTAGATTTATGTTTTAAATCTAAAATCGTTTTCTAACAAGTGGTATCGGAGCTAATATCAATCTATTCAGATCTATAGTTGTTTATGAATTTAGATCTATGTTTTCATAAACCCTTGAGTATTTTGATTAAAGTATATTTTGAGATCTGATTTTGGGTTTATGCATTTTTTAAATCTAAATTAGGAAAAATTTATTTGGATGCTTTGTTGTTTGGTTTAATAGAAACCAGAAATTCATGATTTTGAATATCATAATTTTGATTTCCCATTTAATTTTAATCTTAATTTTCAAAAAAGGGAAATTCAAATTTAGGGTTTAGGGCCACCGAAATAAGGTGCAATCCACCAATCCATAGCCGATTTCCAACGGCATAAGGCTACCCTAATTAATGGTGGTGGTGATAGTGGCGGTGTCTTGGTTTTTAAGGTTAAGGCGTTCTATGTTATTATTTAATTTTCTATTTTTAATTAAAAAACAAAATTTGGATTTTTAGGAAATATTCCTAACCTGTCATCTTATTTATGGATTGTGTTCATTCCTTTACAAGCCTAATTTCAATTTTTTGGTGGACCACTTTTGTGCTTGGTCATTTATATATTGGGTTTTTCCTATCGTTGTGATGTCGTATAAAATTTTATTATGATTAAAAATAATCGATTAATTCACTATAGATGTGGGATATTTTAAATGGATTGATTAAAAGCGACCTCTCTTGCATAGATCAATTTATTTAAAATATTAAGATGATTGTGTTTATATTATTAATGCTGGATATTAATAGGCCCAAAGGAAGATTAATATTTAGCTGAATTATATAAACACCTATGGTAATTAATATGTGACAATTCTATGGTTTTCCATGTGGGCAATTGGTTGGTCGAAAGATAGATTAATTGTTTGATAGGACTTATTGTCAATATTCAATTACCACACAGAGAGTACAACTTACAAATTAATATTTTTGTACCAACATATGAATTTATCAATTAGTACTACGGATTCATATATGGTATTTTTGTTCTTCGTTACTGCTACTGCTTCTACTTGGATGATATCTGCTAATGTCGATTCAATTCCTATGTTGAATGGGAATAACTTCAAGGATTGGAAGGAAAATGTCATGATTGTCCTTATGTGCATGGATTTAGATCTTACGCTAAGAATTGAACGGCACACTCCTACATATAAAAGTTCCACTAATGAAGAAGGGACTTTGAGAGGTGGGATCATTCAAATCACATGAGTTTAATGATCATGAGACAAGGGATTCCGAAAATTCGGCACCATGTCCGATGAGGTTACTACTACCAAGGAATTACATGTAATTTCCATGCTACACATTCATAATTGATCTATGTCGTTCAATTATATTGATATTCACGATCATTGAAGA
This sequence comes from Curcuma longa, assembly GCA_025388495.1. Classification (NCBI taxonomy): domain Eukaryota; kingdom Viridiplantae; phylum Streptophyta; class Magnoliopsida; order Zingiberales; family Zingiberaceae; genus Curcuma; species Curcuma longa. The sequence goes on from JAOBBC010000002.1 coordinate 1,416,919, forward strand.
TTCAATTGCGATCAATGCAACAAAAACCACCTTGATCCAATGTTGATATAATAATGGACAAGATGACGCGGGATGCTCTGATTCAAGATAGCAAAATTATGAGCGCTCTTTGGGATAAAGACATTTCTAATGCAAGATATGTAACCCAAGTGAAATATTGTTAGAAAAATAATCATGTGGGCTAACATATTTAATTAAATGCATTTATAAATGGTTATCTTAAAAGTGGAACACAATTAAGTTATCTAATTAAGTTATATTTATCAAGTTCGAAGCATTAAATTTAAATATGGATTTTTATTTTGTGTAGAGACCTATTTTCTTATTTCTAATTTATGATGGGCTAAATTAGAAATATGAAAAGTTTATAACTCTTCGATTACAAATAGAGGTTGAGGTCCCCAGTTCATATGTAATCATTATTGGCATCCCATCATCATAAAATTCAAAAGGAAACATATTAATCTGGAAGACTTCAACAAGATTAAACATTGATATGGAGGATCATGAATTTAGATTTATGTTTTGAATTTGAAATCGTTTTCAAACAACTCCCAAATATATAGTCAACATCTCATAAAAGTAATTATGGGTTCCGAAATTGGATGACCGCTCTACACGAACAAACTAACATGCACTCGAGAACGCCTCACCTATGCTCGACTGCTTGTTGAGGTAGACGCTAAAGGGATGCAGGTATATACAATGCCCATAATGCTGCCAACAAGAGCTCAGATTGAACTAAACATTCAGTTTGAAACAATGTCGGAATATTATGATGGTTGTCGA
>JAOBBC010000002.1:1433854-1446393 GCA_025388495.1 Curcuma longa
CTCAAAGTTGATGAGAAGCCAAAGATTGCCAATGGAACCCATTGATAGCATAGTTAGCAATATATCATCGACAAAAATATAGCTTTTATTATATTGTTAAAGGATTCATTGGAAAAAAATAGGAATTGAACAAGCATGAAAAGTATCTATTGCTCCCAAATTCTCAAAACATGATCAAATTCTAAAACTATCATCCGCATTGACAAAAACATCATTTTTTGTGATGTTGCTAAAATAAATGACCTTAGTATCACTTTAAGCAAAAGCAGCAACTTCTGAAAGTATCCAGAGCGAAAGAATTCTCATTGGACACAAGAACACTCATCTAGAGGATCTATCCACATATATCAAAAGTTTAGTAGAATATTCAATGTTATAAACTTTCTTTAAGCTGGAAGAACTCCTTATAATGTTTCATATTACTCTACCTTCTATTATTTTTATTGTCTATTAAGTTGAGTTCAACTACATATTCAAATGCAAAAATAAATTTTCAATATGTAAAAATTCAAAGAACTTTAGTTGCTGCTGTCAGTTATTCTATTCATTTAGACGAGCAAACATTCACTATGTACAATTTGTTCAACATGAATTCAGAGAAAAACTATTATTTTGAATGCATAAATTATCGAACAAATCGAATGCATAAATTATTGAAGAAAATATAATTTTATATACTTATAGTGATTCTTTATCGAACTTATTCTTTATACTTGTTGTCTGAAGAACTATTACAACGAACGAACAACCCTTCCATTGCCACAAATCAAAATTCTTTCGGCGATGGATGTTCCTCCTTTGGAGAGATTTTCATAAGACACATAGCCTCCGAACATTTTTGCAGCATATTCTCATGCTCTCCCCTCTTCTTCTTCTTTTGTCTTGAATGCAATGATGTAATGGAGCCTTTTTAAAGGTAAAAAACCAAACCCCACATCTGCACAATGTCCCTTATTGTGCAGACGTGACTCCAACATCTCTCACTCATTCAAATTAAGTCATAAAGACAAAAATCTGGCCACAAATTAAGACTAATTCGTCACAAAGATCAAATAGAACATCGAGAAAAAATGGTTCATGCGACAAGTATTCTGAGTGATTAATGCTAAGGAAGTTGTTACACCTTACATAGTCGCTTTTCCAAATAAATTAGAGAAATTAACATCTTGCATTTACCCTAGATTAAATCATTTACATCAATATGAACATTTCTAATCCCTCATACTAACTATTATATCAAGAGCATGTTCACAATATCTTCATTTATGTACTCAATAAAAATGTAATTGGTCAATCAGTGAATAAATGTTAAAGATGTAAATATATTTTAAATTTTTTTTAGTTAAAATCCATTCATCTTAACCAGTTGCTTTCCTAGACATGTTTCACGGGCCAAATCATACATAGTCAATAGGATATATGCTAAAATAGCAGACCATGATTAAAACTTTAAGTAGACAGCTAAATGGTCACTTAGAGTAAAATTAAAATTAACTCATAATCTTAAATGTCACACATAGTAAAAAAGTAGAGATCTATTCTTCTACTACCTTTATTGTCGTTATTGCACATGTGGTATGAATCACATGTTGCAATATTATTTTTTTACTAATAAAAAGCGCATGTTATTCTCAAACATCGTACAGATTTCGATCTAGACATTCTCAATGCTTAATCCCGAATTCCACTTATGAATTCTAATATGACTTCTTGTAGGTTTAGTAAATGATGAGTTCATTTACTCTGATCATTATTAATTCACAAATGACCTCATCTTAATACAACTATCAAGGCGACTCCAACTTATAGGTATGCCTCCATTCACAACTTCGTTAGTTGTCCCATAAGTAATAGTTTTGCCTCTATTTATACTTAATAAATAGAAATGATTGTCCATGTGAGAGGACCAATCTCATCCTGCCAACATGCTCACCGAGTCAATCATCTTACTTTATTTGATTGTCTTATAATATATTACATTCTTCGAAGTCCCAAAGACTTCACATGTTCTTAAAATTACTTTCTAATAAATGACTTAGTAAAATAATTTGTAAACATAGCACGTGTAAGGATATACTAAGAATTATCTTTTTCTTAATAATTATATCTCTTATAAAGTTATACTTTATATCTATGTGTTTGCCTTTGCTGTGATATTTAGGATCTTTAAAAAAAGCTATCACAACTTGATTGTCACAGTACACTATAACAGGACTCCCACTGTCCTGAACAATCTTCAGATATTTCAGAAACCTTCTTAACCAGACGACTTCTTACACAACAGATGAACAAGCCACATACTCAGCTTCCATTATCGATGACGCTACATAAGCCTATTTCTTGCTGTTCCATGAGATGAGGTCACCATTTAGCAAGAATGTATAGCCAAATGTGGATTTTCTATCATCAAGGTCTCTTGCCTAATTTACATCTATGTAGCCCTTTAAGTTCATATTAAATCATTCGAGTCAAAGATAATAATCTGTTGTTCCTTTAAGATATCTGAATATCCTCTTTATTGCTTTCCAGTGTCTCAATTCTAGGTTTGACTGAAAATGACTAACTAAACCAACAACATAGCTAATATCAAGATGTGTATATAATATAGTGTACATCAAACTACTAATGAAACTGACATATGATTTTTTTTCTTCATCTCGGTTATTTCTTCTGGAGTCTTGGGATACATACTCTTGCTTAGAACAATACCTTTTGCTAGAAGTGTTTGTTCAATGTTACAATTAGACATGCTAAAATGGTGTAGCATCTTAGTGATATTACTCTCTTGAGACAAACTCAAAAATCTTTTTGATCAATCTCTTATGATCTTTACTCCTAAAATGTACTCAACTTCTCCCATATCTATTATGTTAAATTGCGATGAAAGTCATATTTTAACTTCTATCACAAACTTTATGTCATTTCCAATATTAGCATATAATTAACATATAATGGTAAAATGATAATTTTTTCTTCTTTCTTTCTCAAGAAAATACATAGATCTTCATTGATCATTTAGAAACCATAAAATAAAATGACTTCATTAAATCTTATGTTCCATTGTCTTGAAGCTTGTTTTAGATCATATATAAACTTTTTAAGTCTACACATTTTATTCTCTTGGTCTGCAACAATATAACTTTCTGATTGTGCCATATAGATTTCTTCGTCAAGCTTACTATTAAAGAAAGTTGTTTTTACATCCACCTGATATAATTTCAAGTCAAAATTTGTTATAATAGCTAAAATAATCTGTATTAACACAAACTTCACAACGGAAGAAAATGTCTCTTCAAAATCAATACCCTCTTGTTAGGTATATCCTTTTACAACAAGACAAGCTTTATATCTATTAATCGATCCATCTGCTTTCCTTTTAATTTTGAGTATCCACTTATTCCCAATAGTTCTTCGGCCTGAAGGAAGATTAACTAATTTCCAAACTTGATTTTTTTTCATTGACTTTATTTCATCATCAATTGTAATTTTTTGTTTTTCTCTGACTAAGCATCTCAATGCTCACAACAATTTGAGATTCTTCATCGTCAATTGAGAAAATCATTAATGCCTCATTCTCAATATCAAACTTTAATTTTTTTGAGGAATAATCTTACGACTACTTCTTCGTAAGTTGAACAGTTAAGAAATCATCTTATTAATTGACAAATCACTCCCACTGGGTTGACTAGCTTCAAGCATCCTTTGTGATACATCTATCATTGATAAAGTATCATCTGTCCCAAAAAGTGGAATAACTTTGTCAATGCCACCTCTTATTGGGAACTCAGTTTCAAGAAAATTAGCATCTCTCGATTCTAATTCGGAGATGATTCCATCTTATTGCTCATCAATGAAAACATAACCTTTGGAGGTCTCAGAATACCTTATAAAGATATACTTCATACCACTAGGTCATAGTTTTCTATATTTATGAGTACGATCATGAACATATGCAACTGACCCCCAAGGTCTCAGATTACTAAAATCTGATTTTCTACCTGTCCAACGTTCATAAGGTGTAGAGGAAATATATTTAGAAATCACTCAATTAAGTATATAGGTTATTGCTAATAATGCATCTCCCCAGTAGAAAATTGACAAATTAGCTTGAGCAATCATAGACCTAACCATATCTAGAAGAGTTTAATTTCTTCTTTTAGTAACCCCATTTTGCTATGGAGTTCCTAGGATCGTTAGCTGTCTAATAATCCCTTTATCATTGCATATTATCTTGAATTGATCAGACAAATATTCACCTCCATGATCAGTGCGTAAGGTTTTAACCTTACAATCTAATTGATTCTTAACTTTGTTCATATAACGTTTGAAGCAATCTAATGCTTCATATTTATGAGAAATCAAATACATATGACCAAAATGTATGAAATCATCAATAAATATAATAAAATAATAAGCTCTATGTCTAGCCTTTACATTCATCGGACCACAAATATTTAAATCAATTAATTACAATGATGATTCAGCTCTAATAACCTTACCAAACGGTTTCCTAGTTGATTTTCCAATAAGACAATGCTCACACATAGACAATTTTATCTTAGCATGAGTGCCTAACAAGCCCTCTTTAGCTAATATATTTATTCGTTATTGTCTAATATGTCCTAATCTAGCATGCCAAACTTTATCATTAATATCAGCATCACTAGTAAGAGCAATGTTTGAAAAATAATCATCAATTTCATAATCAGTATTCGGTTCTACATCAAGAACCATGAAACCATTCATTAAAAAATTATATTCTATTAACACAGAGTTAATTCAAAGTTTCATACACCGACTATAAAAGTTAATACAATATCCCAATCCAAAAAGATAATTATTAAAAATTAAATTCTGTCTAATTTCAAGAGTATAAAAGACATCACGTAGAAACAAAGTACGTCCACCACGTAGGTTGAGTTTGCAAGTGTCAACTCTTTTGATTCAATTCTTGTATTATTTTCTACATATATCTATTTATTGCCAGCTGGTACTCGATGGTACTCCACGAATGTAGCTCGCTCACGTGCTACATAGTTTATTACTCTTGAATCTATAATCCATAAAGGATAAGAATCATTAACAATACTGTACTAGTAACATTATGCTTATGAATGGAAGATAAACATGAATATACCTTTTTTGGCTCAGTATATTTGATGAGCTAGGGTTTCTTACATTTTAATCGATTCAATTTTTGGGTTTTGCATGAAAATAAATTATAAAATGAATCGATTTGATCATATTTGTCATATATTGCATAATCTGAGGCTTGATTATAATTTTCATGATTTTATGGCAAATTTTATATTAATTGAGTTTAATTGATTTTAGAGTTCAAATCGGATCAAGCTCAAGCTCAATCGTGGTCAAATCGAGCCAATTTGCCGAAATTGATCAAGCCAACATGGAGGACATGACCTAGCTCAAATTTGATCAAAATCCTTGAATTTTTCACAAATCCTAAGCTGCCCTAGAGCCTAGATCAAGTTTTGGCCGTTGGATTCAAAATGGACAGTCCAAATCATCAGATTAATCAGCCAGTATATAAGCTGGGATTTAATCGGTGAACAGTGGCCGCCGCTACTGTTCATCGTCGTCCCGAGAACGCCTCCTCTGCTCGGCGACGTACCAAACGACGTGTCCCCTTCCTCCCAAACCAATTCCGTTGCAATCCTTGATCCTTGAAGAGTCCAAAATCGGTCGATTGAGTATAATTTGGCAGCTGGAAGAGGAGCGGCGGAGAGGGTTTCTCCGGCGGCTTCTTCCCCTATTTTTGCGATTTCCGGCCATCCACGGCTCAATCCGACGCCGCGAGCTTTGGAGGGGTTCTCAGAGGTTCGTGGCTAGCTCCTATACTATCATCACATCAATCGGAGTGAAAAGAAGACAGGGAATCCAATTTGTAGCTTCAATTCACGCCGTGCAAGCCACTGTTAGCGTTGTAGAGGGTTTCTTCGGCATTTTCACGGTTCGGGCAGCGAGGAAACCACACCAGGGATCGCGTTGAAGACTCCAGAGGGATTATTGAAGCCACATTGTGGATTCATCAATTTGATTGACACCAAATTGAGGAGAAGAAATGGAAAAGGGAAGGGTCGAAGGCATTTGTCTGATTTTTCAGTTTCTGATAGCTGTTCACTTCTTAATTTCGATTTCAAACCATGTTAATTAGTCCCAAGATTCTTGAATTCACTTGTTAGGTTAATTCATCATGTTTGTATGACAATCCTAGTTTGTTTCATGATGTTTATGAATTTTGTTAGCATTCCTTGTTGTTTCAAGCTTTTAAATTGTTCCGTGCCATTCTTCAGTGCACTGTTCCGTGCCAACCTGCAAGAGACTGTATCAAACTTAGTTTAGCTAGGTTAAGAGCCCTTAATGCATTCTAGGATTTAGCCATCAAGTTCCATTGAATTGAATTCTTTCAATTTTTCTTGCATCAATAGCATTGAAATCCATTTTGGTTGACAATTAGGTTTACTGTTTGATTTAAATAGTTAGGGTTTCTATTGAATTTTGATTTGCATGCTTAGGTTATATTGATACTTAGCATTTCTTGCTTGTCTTCATTTTTTATGCATTTTTCATTAATACATTGAATTTAAATTTTCATTACCTTTGAAAACACCAAAACCCTCATTTATATTCGAAAAACTCAAAAAGAGCGACACTTGAGCTCGATTCACGCAATTGCCTACTAGTCCTTGGAAAAATACGACTCGAGACCCCTATACTTCATTTATTTGAATTTATTATGGGTTTTCGATAAACTTATAAATTCTAATTTGCAACCCTGCTCGTGACACATTGCAAATCTAGGGTTGTCAATATTCTTGAGCAAAGTGTTCCTTCTTGCCACAATTAAAGCAAGTCAGTTTGTTTTTAAGTTTCTTTTCATATTTATTTCCTTTGAATTGCTTATTGTTTGGGCCTAGCCCAGCAACAACAACACTAGCTTCTTTTTCCTTTTCCTTCTCGAACTATTTTTTTATTATTCTTATATCTAGATATTTTAACAGAACCTTCAACTACAAAAACTTGTCTAGAAATCCTTACTGATTCAATTATCTTCGCTCCAATTTAACATGGAGTGAGATATCAATAAAAGTCTTGATACTTTAACTATGTGTCAGATTCTGTTTTATCGTCTCCCAAGAATCAGGAAGGGAACAGATTACTGTCTGAACCTGTTGTTCATCAGTTAACTTATGACCATCAGTCTTTAGCTCCCGAATCATGTTGGTCATTTCCCTCAGATTTTGAGCCATGAAAATATTCAGGTGTTTTTTGTAATTGTTAAACTTAATTGTCAACTGACGAAACTTACTAAGACTTACTTCACTGTAATTTTCTATAAGGGCAATCAGACAACATGAGTAGAAGATAATGACTAATACTCATAAACTAGGTCATCTACTATTGAACTTATCAATATATCCTTAGCAATAGAGTCCTTTTTCTTCCATGCCTTATAGACATCAATATCACATTTATAATATGCTATCAGACCATTAACATGTTCTTCCATTACCTGATTGACAGTCTCCAGAACTTCTTGTTCCTTAAGAACATAGTGTATTTTGAAATGTCATATTTTGTAATCATCCTCATTCAATTTCTCTCCTTTATTGAGTTCAGTTATAATATTTTTAGTAACCATGATCTACCATAAAAAAATACATTATTATTTATTCAGTGCAAATCGTATGTAATTTTTGATTGAGTCAATGTAAATCTGAGTTGATATACAAAATCAAGTGATAACTATGTTTCCACTTATTATTCACATTATCCAATCTAACCAATATTGATCAATATATTATATACATATCATTAAATGAACTAATCATGAAATGAACATATCATTAAATGAACTATTCATGAAATGAACACATCATTAAATGAACTAAATGAACTCATCATTAAATTTAATATCGTTAACACATAACACTCTTTTTACAAGTTTGTTAACACATAACATACTTTGCTAACTTATAATATAAATAACTCTAAAAAAACTAGATAGGCCACTACTACTCCCATTAGGACAGACACTAGCATAGTAGTAATCAATATAATCCCTATCTTTTTTGACTCAGTTAGGGCATTCTCAGGCAGACCGACTTCTTGATTCTTTGAATCTACATTTGGATTCTCTTCTGGATCCACCTTAATCTCTTCAGAATCCTCTCAGGGAGGTGATCCATAACTATTCACATAGACTAGACGATGAAATAGCTCTTTTTTTCATCTCTATATATGTGATGCACCCTTCATAATGCCCCTATATATAGTGTGCTATTTTATTGAGGCGTTTTGGTAGCAATTGAACCAGAGCCCAGATCCGATAATTATTCAGGACAGGAAAATTCTATTGCTCGAGTCTCTAGAATAATTTATCAAGCCTCCTCATGTGTCCTCTGACTCCATAAATAGGATTATATACTATCTTCTCGATAATCTCCCTCAGTTTATTTCATAATACATCACGACAAATTATAGTGCATATTGTTCGTGCCATCTGAAATTGAAATTAATATAGTCAGTATAAAACCAACTAACTAATAACAAAATTAGTTCATTTCAATTCAAAATAAGCATATAACTAACACACTAAGAACACATATAAATAATTAAGAATTTTTTTTTATTTTAGGAGCTCTAGTGGACTATTCAATCAACTACTGAATTCAGATTCTAAATGGTCCAATCAAGTGTGATCGACTTCTCCCAAGCACCCCGAGTGCTACTGCACTTCATTTGCTTGAGTCCGATCAAAAATAGACTCTTCAAGTTGAAATCGAATTCAAGTAGGTACATCTCAAATTACTTGACTAGCATCCCTACTCAGCAAACCCGAATCACGTTGTTAACCGAGTTTGAGTACCCACTCGGCATACCCAAGTTGCTTGATTTACGAACAATGTCAACTCTGTAAGTCATCAAGTCCAAATTGTTTAAATTTGAATCCGAGTTGAATTCATCATCTAGAGTCTCATTTGACATCTTCGTGCCAAAGCCACTCGACACGACTCAATAGTCGCGCCAAACCATTCGACAACTGTGCTCCCAAGAGTCAAAACATTTATCATTACTCGACTGACCGAGTCCTAGTGAATTGCTGAGTCTCGAGTGAAAACTTAGTGCTCCTCATTAGAATTACTTTAATTGGACTTTTACCTAAACTCAAATAGTTTTTTTAAAATCCAATTCTATTTCAATCCAATTGAAATACTAAATAGAAAAACACATATACTTTTTAATTTTCCTAATGTAACATTTTTTCTAAACATGTATATAAAAAAAACTTTTAAAAAATAGTTACTATTCATCCCATGCATTTCAACTCATGCATTCCAAAAAAAATTATTTAATATTTTTTTATATTACTATTCATCTCGAATTTTATTTTTATGAACAGTGAATAGTAAAAAGAAAAATACGCAAATAGTATATATAAAAAAACACGTAAATAATGTTCTATTGTTCGTGATGTTAATTCATATCATTTTTTTCCCGCATCACTGTTCATTCTAATTTTTCCATAAACAACGAAACAGGAGAAAAAAATATACGTGTGAACAGTAAGTAAATGCATGAACAATAAAAACACATGAACCGTATCTCAATATTTTTTTTATAAACAGTATCATACCTGTTCATTATTTTTAAAATTTTTTTAATGAAACTTACTGTTCATTTTTTCTCTCGCAAGAACAGTATAATTACAATTCATGAATCATAATTTTAATGTAATAATAAATAATATTTTTAATAAATTACATGAACAGTACTATGTTGTTTATATATATATTCGATTTATATACAACGTACATAATCTAACATATATATCAAATTTGTTTGATCTTAAATATATTGATTATGAGATAATCAAAAAATAAAATTATGTATTCAAAATCTATAACTTTGATATCATTGTTATTTCGAATGCATAAATTATCAAATAAATCGAATGCATAAATTATTAAACAAAATATAATTTTATACACATAGTGATTCATTGTGGAACTTGTTCTTTGTGCTTGTCTTTTGAAGAACTATTACAACGAACGAACAACCCTTTCCTTGCCACAAACCAAAATCTCTTCCGCGATGGATATTCCTCCTCCAGAAAGATTTTTGCAAGTCACGTAGCTGTCAAAAAATTTTGCAGCGCATTTTCACGCTCTCCCCTCTTCTTTTTTTCTTCTTGGACGCAATGATGGAATGGAGCCTTTTTAAAGGTAAAAAAGTAAACCCCACATCTGCACAATGTGTAGACGTGAGTAGTTATTACGTTTGCATGTTGTGCAGATGTGACTCGAACAAAAACTTATTACCCCTTTCAACTTAATGGATTTCAGACTTCTACATAAACTTTAGATCAAGAATTTTGATTCTCTTGAGGATTTTCTTAATAAATTTGGCATAATTATAAAATGTGCTTAGAATCGAAACCTTTTGAAGCTTTTATAATTGCCAATTTTGAAAGTTCACCTCTAGAATTGATAAATCTTAAAATTGAGCCAACCCGCCACCTTTGTAAACTAGACATTGATGAAGTTAATGGGTTACATTTAACACTTGATGATTTTCTTACTGATCTAAAATGAGATGTTGATATTGAACCACTTGATTAATTAAAACACTAGAGGGCTTTAATACAAGGAAGATAATGGCTATGACACAGATATCATGACTCTAATGACCTTCTTCTAGCCGGTGAAATTTACATATAAAAAATATATTGGTCAAGAATCATAAGCTCTGTGCCTTTTTCCCTTATTAATTTACAACCCAGCATAAGGGTTTGTGTCGACATTACTAAAAGAAGAATGAAGTCTGAATGAATAAGAAACTAGGTAATTCAGCCTATCTATCCTCCAGCTCAAGAGCACCATCCAACCCAAGAGCCCTTGCTAGTCCAAGTCCACGAGCACCACTCTAGACTCTATTACAGAATAAAATTTAGACAATATGATGGAAACATGATGGAAGGATAACACTAAAGCAACAAGATGCTCTACTTTATGATTCATCAACTTTACCAAAGATTGCTCTACTTTATGACTAAGCAACTTTATTTTTTCTTAGTGTGCTATTTTTACCTTTACTTTTTTTTTTAGTGTGCTACTTGTGATAATAAAAGACAACTTTACTCTCAAAGTTCTTTACTTTCTGACAATCAAACAAAGTAAATAGGTTGCCCAACAAGTTAATATAGATCATACTCAACCTACTCTACATGTTGTTGATGATCCATTATGCATCAATGGAGACACAATTACAAGAACTAAGGCTAGAAAGATGAAGGAAGCATTTAATGTGCTAATTGAAGATGTGAAGGTCAAAGTTACAATTGAAGAAGGTTTGATCAAGAGCAAGTCATGTCGTTTAGTCAACCTAATTCAACCCTTAGATGAGCTTAAGTAGCCACTAAAGTCTCATGTTTATGTAGTAGAAATATATAGACTCAATTTAGGTTTAATTTCTAGCTTTATTTGAGTTGCAACATTGCTATAAATTTAAAATGACTAAGTAGCTCACATAGATCTTTCCTAAATGAGTTTTTTTTTTAACCTTTTAGGGTTTATAGGTCACCCTATAGCTATAAATAAAGGGGTGATGACCACACATGTATCTTTTGGTATATTTTCAATCTAAAGCATAGTGAGACTTTCACTTGTTGGCGCTTCATTGAACTAGAACTTATCAAGACATTCCCTTGTGACGTTCAAGGACTTATCAACCTCCATCCCAATGTCGTGGTGTCTTTCCTCTTCCTCTATACCAATGTTCGATTTTTCTTAAGTATTGGATCGAGATTTTATTTATCATTTTTATCGATTTAGATTTTCCTTTTTTCTTTATTCAATTCATTGTGGGTTCTTGAGATTTTTTTCTTATGGATTTACATCAGACTTGTAATGCAATTTGAAATATGAGGTAGAGCTCATGTCTATATAAGAGTACTCCTCTTAATTTATGCATAGAACAAGTGAACAAGAATGCAACTACTAGTGTGTTTGTGCAAATGTGAGCTTCCTTCTTTTGTAAGTGTGTATTATCATTTCCTAGTTCTAGTTATTATAATTTCTTACTTTTTAATAATTGTAATTTCTTAATTTCAAGTTCTTATAATTTCCAAATCAAGTTGGTATTCTCGTCACTTAAGCATTTGTTCTAAGTTAGAGTTAGGCTGCTTTATGCTATTAGTTTTTTCAGTCCTTATCTAAATCATCTTACTAACTGTAGAAAATTTATAAGCTTGAGTGGTAAAACTTGTGCGGATTAAGTATGGCGATAGGCTAAAAGCCATGGTGCTTGTCGGATCGAAACTCGTCCTTCGTGCCGTGATGGTGACAGGCGACCGCCACGATGAGATGGCTTCATCTCTCTGGAGGTTCGGAGGAGGAGCTGTCGCCTGATCGTCAAAATGCACGATTCCAGGTCAGTTTCTGTTTAATTGCTTGACGATTTCAGGTAGATCGGAATGTTAAATTTAGGTTCCATGATTGATGTTTGTAGATCCATTG
>JAOBBC010000002.1:1451226-1465835 GCA_025388495.1 Curcuma longa
GATATAGTTTCAAATTCTTTAAGCATTCTTGGGACACTATCAAGGGAGACTTCACTGCAGCCATACTTAAGTTTTTTTAGAGTGGTAGATTACTTAGATCATGGAACCACACATTGATTGCCCTGATCCCAAAGACAGCCCATGCCACCATAGTTCATGATTATCGACCTATCTCTTGCTATACTGTATTCTATAAGGTGATCTCCAAACTTCTTGCTAACAAATTAGCTGATGTGACTAACCTCCTTCTACAGCCAGCACAAACAACTTTTGCCAAAGATCATCTTATCACTGATAACATTCACCTAGCGTAGGAGCTACTATGACGGTACACAAGAAAGCACATCTCACCACGATGCACATTAAAGGTAGAACTTCAGAAAGCCTTTGACTCAGTCCATTGGGACTTCTTGCAGGACGTCCTCATAGTTTTGCAGTTCCCTGCCATTTTTATCACATGGATTCGAAAATGCATCACCATGACATCATTCTCAGTAGCGATAAATGACAATCTTCATGGATTCTTTCAAGGTGGACGAGGGTTGTCACAGAGAGACCCAGTATCCCCCTATCTGTTTGGCCTTTCCATGGAATATTTGTCACGGTCCCTAGCTCGATGTACTAGACAGTCAGACTTTCACTTTCATCCCATGTGCAAACACCTACGGATAGTACACCTTGTTTACATCACTAGACAGTGAGGATGTGTCCTCTGTTACTCAGCTAGTGGATTATCTACGATAGTTTTCTCATATAGCAGGGCTTACGACCAATCTAGCCAAGTTGAGCATTTACATGGCGGGAATTGATGACATCACTAGAGGCCGCTTGTTGGATATCACAGGTTCCAAATGGGGGAGATGTCTTTCAGATACCTAGGGATATCCATAGCCTCCCAGAAGTTATGAATTTCGAACTATGTCACTCTACTGGACACTCTAGCTAGGCGGGTCACCTCTTGGCCCAAGGCTACCCTGTCGTATGCGAGAAAGGCACAGTTGATAGCCTCAATCCTCCAAGGCGTTGAGTGTTATTGGATGTTCACATTGTCCATTCTTAGTGGAGTCATTGATCGTATTCATGGGATTTGCAGGTCATTTATGTGAACCACACAATGTTCACTGATTGCGTGGGCAGAGTTTTGTCACTCGAAAGGCGAGGGTGGTCTTGGCTTGAGGGACTTAGGACAGGCTGGACACGCTATAGATCAGATGGATACACCACACGTACTTGCAATAGGTGGGGATTTGAGAGTGGACAGCAGGGCAAGGTAACTCACCACTCATCAAGCAGCTGCTCCATATCAAAAATAGTCTCTTGGTGACAGCAGGGAGTCCAGCAGTGACAAGACAACTCCTCTCAGCCTAGTTTCAGGAGCGACTGGGAGGCGTTCGATGGGTATATGATCACTTTCGAGACTCCAGGCTGCAACAGCCTTGGGTGCGGATGGTTTGACATCGCTTCATCCAACTGAGTCATGCCTTCACACTATGGCTCCTAGCACGAGGGAGACTACCAGTGTGTACCCGACAGGACTAGCTACCAGATAGACATTTCACCTTTTGTCGGTAGGAGGAGGAGACCCAGGAGCACGTCTTATTCCTGTTTGACACCACCAGGCGCCTATAGGGACGAATTCGGGCTTGGTTATGCATGAGACCTGAGATAACCACGTATCGGAGCACACTAAGACTATTCCAGTGATAGTACAGGAGAACCTCCACCACCACTACAGCTCGATACATAGCCTTAGCCGCGTTGGTACATCATATATGGGGAGCCCCAGAATTATAGCATGTATGAGGGGAGGAGATTGGATGAGGAGGTGTTTATTCGAAGAGTACAGACACACGTCTACATAGTGCTAGGTGTCTACATGGATCGCGAGCTGCGGCATGAGTAGCCTATAGTGGAGCATGATGTATTTTGGGATTAGCTTCACTGTACATGACGTATTTTGGGATTAGCTCCACTATATACATTACATCCGCATACATGCATACTTGCTTGGATCGACCATTGTATCATCGCATATGCAGGAACATGACTCATTATGTATTCATATTTACATTCATGTTTGCATTCAAATCCATACATGCATACATTTACATTCATGTACATACATACTTGCATTGAGGGTGAATTGATCCACCTGCTTTGATCCATCTAGTGCGCAACAAATGTCTCACAGTAAAGACGTCTCAAATTCGTTTATGATTAAGGCTTTACCTAAAAACCTAAGAGGGTGAATAGGTCCACCATAATTGGCCTATCTAGTCCCTAGCAAACAGCTACGGTAAAGACACGTCAAATCTGTTGATAGCTAGCCACTTGCTAAAAGTGTGCAGGTCTTTGGGCTTGCTGGGCTCGAGGAGCTTGGGCACTGAGTAGCCATGACAGCTGGAGGAGGTGGCAGGTGGATGGCAGACTAGAGGATGGTGACACACAAGGCAACAGGGACTCTAATGGGCTGTGCCCAAAGACGAATGGACAGATGACGATGACAGCCTAGTATGAGGGGATGATACAGAGGATGGAGGACCTTGGTGACAGTTCTTGTGACACTTGGAGGGCAGCTGGCGGCACTTGACTACTGTAGGAGCTGTACGAGGGGATGATATAGAGGATGGAGGACCTTGATGATGGTTCTTGTGGCACTTGGAGGGCAGCTGGCGGCACTTGACGACTAGAGGAGCTGGCGGATCTATTTGGAGGGGGATGGCGATTAACGATGGTGGCACTTGCGATGGGACGACTGTAGTATTTGGAGGATGATCGGTATCAACGCTTGCAGCATCAGGATGATAGCATCGAGCAACACAACTACTCGAGGCTGGATTGGGACATGGACCTACAGTGATATGCATGATAGAGTGAGAGACAGTGATATGGATGATATTCATGTGAGCACATGTACAGTATACCTTTGGCGGTGGATCAGATCTGACAGTTCGTCGGATATGATATGAGCTGGCATCATTGGTGCTTTTGTATCCTAGTACATTTCCCTTTAATGATATATTTACCCTTCATCAAAAAAAAAAAGAAACTAGGATCAGTAGCATTTGAAAATAATGACAACTTAAAATAATCAGAATAGGTAACATTGAACTAAAGTCTAATTTTTTCATACGGAAAGTTTTACTAGTTGACAAATTTGACTTCAATCTACTTAATATAAGTCAACTCTGTGATGCTGGTTATGAAATTAAATTTTCATCTTCTGAATGTTTAATTAATTACATTAAATATCTTAATATAATACTTAAAGGATTTAGGCAAACTAATATTTACTCAATCAATTTACCTAGGTCCTCAGTGTCATTTGACACAATAAGAGGAGACTTGACTATGGCACAGGAGACTAACCTACACCCACTTTAAAAATATTTCAAAACTAAATAAAATTGGATTAGTTAAAGGCTTACCAAAATTAAAAATTTTGAAAGACAATATGTAATGCTTGTCAAAAAGGAAAACAAACTAAGTCAACACATAAACTAACTAGCCAAAGTCGAACAAGTAACATAATTGAACTACTTCATCTAGATTTATTTGATTCACATGGAATTAAATCATTTAGTGGAAGTTTATATTGCTGAGTAATAATCGATAATTATTCTAAATGCACCCGGATAAAATTCTTAAAACACAAAGATGAAACCTTTGAATTATTTAATAACTTGTGCAAACAAATAGAAAATGAAAAGGACATAAAAATTAAGAGAATTAGAAGTGATAATGGAGGTAAGTTCAAAAATCATAGGTTCACAAACCTATCACTATGAGTTCTCATGTCCTAGAACACTTCAACAAAATGAAATAGTCGAATAACAAATGTTGATCTCTACTATTTTTCAAACTTTCCTGAGACACTCCCTGAGCCTTATGCTCATCTTACAGTTGCTTTGATGTACTCTGATTTTATTAAAGGACCTCGACCTAGCCATATGAACTCAGTTGACATAAGGCCAGAAGACAATACTTTTTATAAAGCAATTGTTGGGTGCATTCTGCCTTTATCCCATAGAGACCAGGTTATCCTTTGTCCCTGTTTCTCATATATGCTCTTAAACACTGTCTTAACATAGACATAAGTCTTTGGGTGTTTAAGACCATCATTTACTATTCTAGATGTAGCTCCTTCAGAAAAGTACACATGGCATACTATCATATTATTTGTACATATTTAAATACACTGGGGATTAACACTGCCACATGCAGTGTTAAACCCATATCTGTTTAGTATGATAGGATAGGCGTAGATAGTTGTCATTGGCTGGGATAGAAGTACATGGTCAAGCCTTGGTCTACAAGCAGTGACATCGTCATGCATCACCAGCGATAGCATTTGATGACGATGAGCCAGTTGTTGAACCTGAGCCCGAGCTTGTTATCTTCACTATGCCCTCGGGAGACAGCATGACTCCCCTACTACCATTGCCTCCACCACTTTATACTCAAGCACCCCCTCCAGAGTAGTATGCATACTTTCAGGGGGAGTTCTAGTAGATTTACTGATGACTCGATATGATCGATGGACGTATAGAGAGTATCGACGAGGCGTCTTATCCTTATTTTCAAACAGTAACTAGCGATGCAATAGCAGCGGTAGCAACTAGACATGCAGCAGCAGTAACATGCGATGCAGCAGCAGCAGGAGAAGATGTTTGACTTTCTCTGGCTCTAGCACATCAGTTAGCAACCTCCTCCATCGGACTAGACTTAGATTTACTTGTTTTGTTTGTACTTATGCTTTGTTTGACATGTAGTTCTTCTCTCATGTTCTGTATTTATCACTTATGTTTTTATGGATGCTTACTATGTTTGCTATGATGATTGTTTAATTATGCTTATACCCCTATTTTTGATGTATGTCAAAGGGAGAAAGAGAAAGTTTAAAGTTGAGCAATACATTTAGGGGGAGAATGCTTGGACTTTACATATTCAATCCTAACTTTAAACTTGTTGTCATAAATCAAAAGGGAGAAATTATTGATGTTGAAAGCATCACTCCTATGTTTTGATGTATGACCCGAAGTTTAAAGTTAGAATAGACTTGTGAACTGATGTATGTGTTAAGTATGTAAGACTTAATAGGGAAAACCCTAGTAGGTCAGTTGAACCAGATACTAAGAAGAAGAGCCTTAGTGGATCAGAAGGACCAGCCACCATGTGAAAGACCAGATAAGCTGATCTAATAGAATACTTGATGGGTCAAGTTGGATCAGACGTCAAGTAAGGAAAATCCTAGTGGGTCGATCAAACACTAAGCAGAAGAAGTCTAAACAAGTCAAATGGATCAAATGTTTGGTAGGTGAGTTACGATAAGTCATTGAGATGTCTTTCTATGTTGAAAGATAGTGAAAACATGTCTCAATAGAGACCATCTTAGGCGGTGATCCAAGTACAAAAATCAATAGAGATTTCTAAGTCAAGATCAGACAGTCTATCTGTTAAATAATACATGCATATATAAATTGTTCTAATTTTATTTTACAAGATTATTATTGTTATTCTTGTTATTCTAACATTGTTTTGTAGGGCAATAAAACTCAAGGTTACTAAAGGTATTAGTTGACTGAACAACAGGTGCAATCAACAGATAGATTCAATCAACTGAATGTCTAGGCGATAGAATATTCAGTTGACAAAAAAAAGGTGGATAAGCTCAGAGTCGGATGTGATCTAGCAAAGAAGGCAATAGCAGTTCAATTGACTGATAATAAGTATTAGTCGATGAAACCTATTTGGAAACTTCAAATCGGATGAAATCGGATTGTGCGGTAAAGGCAACACTATTGATTCGTTGACCTATCATAAGGATCAATCGACTGAACGAGTAAATACGAAAATAGTGATCTAATTGGATTAAAGGGTGCAAGGAAAGTAGGGTTGAGTCAACTGCATCGTCAGACTCTCCGACAACCTACACTACATCCTATATATATTATTATAGGTAATATTTAATTCTTGCATTTATATTTAAAAGTAGTAGCATGTTACTATCCTTTTTATTCTTGTACGTATTCTCTTCTTCTCTGAAGGATTTCAGAGAGAAGCTTTTTAGTAGATTGTCCATTCGTATACGGTCTAAGGATTGTGAGTATTGGAGTAGCAGTCGTTAAATTGTGAACCATGTAAAAAAAATTATGTTATTGCATTGTATTTTATCTTTATTTTACTACGACTTTGTTTGTGTTTCTATAAACAAAGAAAAAAAACTTTAAACATACGATATTCATCCCTCTCGTTCTCGATCCTATAGGTATTCGTCACCGCCCTTGTGCACCTTGCAAAGTCGGATATCGTCCGCTATTGTTGTCTTGATGGACCTCGATGCATGTGCTCCCTCCTTCGTTGATCTGTCACTCTTACTGGCTGAGTCAGGATATTATGGGTTAATTACAATTCCATGAGAAAATGTGCAAGATACTGCTCAGCTAGTTGAGTTATTTGGAGTTGTGTGCAAAACCAATTGGACGATCAGAGCCTAGTTTTGTTTATTGGTCAAGCAAGGACAACTTTTCTTGTTGAATGAGTGAACTCAAATTTTTCCATCTTTATGGCTCAACATTCATCTCAGTGTCATCATTTGCTCACATTATTAGATACATAATCTATTAGTTTGTAGGTTCTCTGTACAAGAATGTGGAGAAGATGTTCGGCACAGTGTATGAACTAAACTGACATAAACTGCTCTATCGGATTAGTCGCCTCAAATGTTTGCTAGTTCAAGAAGTTGTTAACTTATCTTGCCTCACTAGCAAGATAAGTCACCTATCTCTCAATATCACATTTATCTTTTGTAATTTCATTTTTCTTCAATGGCAATATCATAGTTTATACATTTGGTGAAGGAAGTATTTTTTCTACCTATGCTCAATTTGATATGAACATATCTCATATGATTGTTTTCTTGCCAAATTATTCTTTTGGAAGTTGTGGGTATGTTCTTAACATAGTCATTGCATTATTTCCTATGTTTATGATTTTCAAAAAGTGCCCTTAAAAGAATATTCGATAATTGTTTTATTTTTGCTTACAATAAATTGTTCATTATCTGAGATAGTGCAACTCTTCCTTTATTAGGGTCAGAGTCACCAATAATAAATTATTCACTATCTGAGATAGTACAACTCTTCATCTGTTAAGAGCAGAGTCACCTACAACAAATTGTTCCCTATTTGAGATAGTGCAACTCTTCCTTTGTTAGGGACAGAATCACCTATAATAAATTATTCATTATCTGAGATAGTGCAACTCTTCCTTTGTTAGGGACAGAATCACCTATAATAAATTATTCATTATCCGAGATAGTGCAACTCTTCTTCTATCAAGGACAGAGTCGCCTACAATAAATTATTCACTATTCAAGATAGGATAACTCAGTCACCTATAATAAATTATTCACAATCTGAGATAGTGCAACTCTTCCTCTATCAGGGACAAAGTCACCTATACATAGTCGCTTATAAATTTTCCTCCATGAGGGACAGAGTCACTTATAAATTTTCCTGTGCTATAGACAAAATCATCTATAAATTTTTCTCTATCAACGATAGAGTCACCTACAGATTTTCCTCTATCAAGGATAGTGTTGGTGAAAAGAGCACAAGTCTGACCCCAGGGTTTTGATATTTAACAATACACATAGGTTTAGTCTATTTGACCAAGAGTTGATCCAAACAGAATCTGATGTTTGGATGTGAGTGAAGTCTAGTCAGATTAGAGTTGATCAGAAGACCAGCAAAAAGTCCTAGTTAATTGGACTGGGTAAGAAGGCCTAGTCAGTTAGATCGGGTAAAAAGTCTTAGTTGGATGTTAGGCAGGAGAAGTTCTAGTTGAGGCTAGGCAGACCAAGTCCTAGTTGGAGGCTAGACAGGAGAAGTCCTGGTTGGAGACTAGGCTAGAAAAACCTGGTGAGTGAAGTTGGGCAAAAAGTCCAGGTGAGTGAAGCTAGGCAAGGAAGTCCTAACTGGAGATTAGGCAAGGGAAAGTCTAAGCAGGTCAAGGGTGATCGGATGTTTAGCAGGTGAGAAGTCTACCTATGAAAGTGACTAGTCCTAATCGGAGGTTAGACAAGAAAAAGTCCAAACATGTCAAAGGGTGATCGGATGTTTGATAGGTGGGAAGTTTACCTATGGAAGTGACTAGTTCTAACTGAAAGTTAAGCACGGGAAAGCTTAGTAGGTTAGACATACAAGGTAAGACTTAGATAAATCTAGTAGGTCAAACAGACTACATATAAGACTTAGATTGCTTGCATGTTTGTATATTTATTTTACAAGAACCAGGAGCTGGAAGCAAAACTAAAGAAACATAAAAGGAACAAACAGAAGTAGTCAAACCAAGCCCTGGGTCAACTCAAGCCAAACTTGAGTTGACTAGATTAGTGCGCCCGGATGTTACTCCAGGCACCCAGGCAGTTCAAGTGCCTAAGCGGTCTAGACGCCCAGATCAGGAAGAATCGGCTCTGATAAATTGACAAAATTGGATCAAGATAGGATCGATTCGGGTTGCTCAAAAAGGGATCCGGGCATCCAAAAGTGTCTATATAAGGAGCCTTAACGTGGAGTACCAAAACAACCCTAATTGATACAACCATTCATCCTGCGGTGCTGCTAACGTGAATGACATCCTGCTCGTGTGATCGGAGAAGCTCCAGGAAGGGTATGACGCACTCAAGAACTTCCAAATCGGTTACACGAAAGTTTACTTTTTTATTACGTTGTCTTATTTGTACTTATTCTTTATTATTATTTTGGACTGTAAGAAGGATTTCTGTCTCCAAAAAAGTTTCAGAAAGGAGACCACTAGTGGGTGAGCGCCTCCCGTACATAGACCTTGGATGTACTAACCCTGAGAGGGTTAGGAACCAAGTAAATCCGCGTGTCCTGTACTTATTTTCTAATATCTGTTGCGAGTGTTTTATAGAACGAACGAACGACGACGTGTTATTCACCCCCCTTTAGTGCACATCGGTCCTACAGGAAGCACCGTGTGCATATTGTCCAATGTTAAGAACAAAGTTGCCTATAACATATATTTCTCTATCGGGGATAGAATCTTCATTTATTCTTCCAACTAGGACTTAGTCGTGGATTGGTTTTTCTCCCTGAGCATTTGTGTCATCATCTTCACACTAGCCTCTCAGCCATATGGGCCCTAACATCAAGGACCTCAAAGTTGCCAATACACTAATTGTTCAGTCAGTCGGACTACGTCCTTCTTCGACTAAACTTGAAAGGGATGCTTGTGATGTAGAGGTAAGGGGGTTCACGTGGTAGGCCCTTGACTTGGTCAATATAAAAGCCACGTAGAACAAGATCAAATTCAATCAATGTAGGAGCTATATGGTAGGTCTTAGACTCTCAACTTCCCAAACTTTTAGCATGCTAAGGGGCACAACATGCGAATAGAGATGGCAAGGAAAGGGACATGGTAAGCGAAGGCATGTTATTACAACAACCTTTAATGGGATGCATCCTTTGGTCTTCTCTCTAAGAAATATGTCCTTAGACTTCTCTCTCTATATAAGGTAAGGGGAGAGAGGTTCTAGAGGAGAGGCTATGCTATGTATGATCATCTATCTCATGTCATTTCTCCACTGATTTTTCTATCCACTTCTCTACTCTAACTTGAACGTATGGTCAACTTATCTATGGCCGATTTTTCCTACAGCCGACTTTTTCATAGCCTACTTCTTCACAGCCAACTTCTTAGTAGCTGACTTCTCCATATAGTCGACTTCTTTGTGGCCAACCTCCCTGGTGGTCAACTCCTTAGCGACCAACTCCTTCAACCGACTTTTTTCGCCAACTCTTTAGCTAGCTCCACGTTGCAGAGTTGTTGTTGATTCATCATAAAAGTCAATCGTAGGTGATTTGTCAAGGATTTGATCTACCCTCGTTCTCAGACTAGAACACCGGATATTGGCAATCGTATTGGGATATTATTGATAATCAATGGTACAATCAATCACACCAACATCTGCATCCTACAAGTAACCATATACTTTATTTGTTTAAATTGTAGAGTATATCAAAATCATTTACAAATTTTTAATTTTTAATTTCTTATTATCTTATTGGTATTTCAACATATTTCCTAAACTTGTTACTTCAATATTCTGAAATTTATGTTTATAACGATGGAGTTAAATGAGGATTGTTATAATCAAGAGATTAGACCTAGACTTAAATGCACAAGCTTTAGTAGTGAGGTAAAAAAATAATAATTATGTTCTTATTTTTTTTCCCAAACATAAATAATAATATTTTTTTCTTCTCCTCTTCAGATTAAATTACTCACAGACCAGATAGATGAATTTAGATTTTCACAAACAAAAATTATAGTTAAAAAAGTCTCTCAGATTTTAAATTTAAATTTTACAAATATTTATAATTATAAAAATTTATACGATATTGATTTATTTGTCTCAACTGAATGGTGGAGCGACTATGGTGAAGATGTCCCACACTTTTAAAAAATTGCAATAAAAGTTCTAAGTCAAACATGCTCATCTTTGGGACGTGAAAGAAATTGGAGTATGTGGTCTCTTATACACACAAAGTTTCATAATCGCTTGGCTAATCAAAAAGTTGCACAAATTAATTTATGTTCACTGCAATATGCAGCTTAGGCTATAGAACATTATGTATAGAAAAGAAGATGATTTTTACAGCTCGATAAACCTCAATCATGATTTTCAAGATGTGACATCTTAAATGAATGGACAAGAGATAATGAATCATCAGTTTTAGAAAATGATGATTTAGCATGGTTAGATCAAGCACTTCAAGCATCATACACTAAAGAACACAACACAAATATAAGTGTTCAAGTCATTCAAAAAAGAAGAATAATGTAGAAAAGTCTAACACAATTGAAAGAAAAAGGAGTTTTATCAAGAGATGATAGTGAAGTTAATGATGAAAGTGATGATTCAAATGATGGAAATAATCAACAAAGGTATGGTGGGCATCATGGTCATCAAAGTCATCAAGATGATCAACATGACACGGGTATGACATGGGCACAAGGTCATGAAAAATATCATGCAACACAAGATACTAAACATGGATATCAGTTTGGGATTGACAAACAACATCACTTTTTGATAAGTTTATAAGAATCTCTTGATGCGATGATAAAGAACATTCGATTGGATCTTCACGACAATATATGGGTGTTGAAGAACATATGAAATATTTGGTTTTGAGAGGGAACCAATGAATTCCAATAAGAGATGATTATGGATCAAGAATTTATATGGGCATAGTCCAATTGGATATCAATTAGGTGGATATGGATACTATGGTAGCGATCAACTCATATACGATTCATTTGATAGATCATCTAATTATTCACCATCCTATACAAGTGAAATTAGATATCATGGATTTGAGGGTTATTTTGATAATGCGCAGAATGTAATTCTTGATTATTTGACATCTTTTGGGAGCTATATTGGATAACATAGTTGTGATCGTGAATCGTCAAGTTCTATTGGCAGTTCTGTTGGGTATCAAAGTTTTGGATATTACAATCGTCATGATGAAACATTATTACAAAGTCAATCATCTAATTCTGAACATCTTTTATCAACTCAATTAAATGAATATTCATATGAATAATTTAATACTAATTTATATCGACGTTCATATATTGGAGATCAATTTAATCAACATGATACTAAAGGATAATATAATGAAGATTTGGTTCATTCCGTCACTCTTTGTGGTATTAGCTGTGATAAGGTATATTTTTTTTATATTTGTCTCATAATATTAGTATTATACGATAATTATGTCTTGATGTATTGATTTTTTAGGATTTCATGTATTTTATATTTATTACTAATGTAATTTGTAGATTTATTTTTAAAATTTTACTAATTTTTTATTTTTTTACAAATCCACACTACAGTCGTTCTATAAAATGATATTGAACTAGAACGGAAAAGTTCGCGATGACCACCGCAACCGTTCTTGTGAACCCTAGAAGGGAGGTTCAAAGGAAGCAAAGATCCAACAGTCAAATGTGAGAGTAGGATAGAGTTGTGATAGCACAAGGTAAGATAAGAAAATATAAGATGAAGTGGCACAAATATGAAATTAACATTTCCATTGATTTAATTAACACAACTAGAATAGCTCATCCAAAGTATGAACTTGGTTTAGCTATAATTTAATAGTTATAAGTCCTAATCGATCTTAGTTTGAAGCCATATGATCAAAATCTTTGTACTTACCTAATGAAGTCTCCCAAAGCTTAATTAGCCCTCACTAGATCTCAATCCTATAAGTCCATACCTAATAAGTTAGTTCAGTTCAAGTTAATTGATCGTCCAAAATTTAAAATGTATCACAATAAGCAATTAAAGAAAATAAAATTTTCATATCCAACCCCTTCCTCCAACTAAGGGTGTAATCGAACCGAGCCGAACCGAACAGTAAGAGGCTCGAGCTTGAGCTCGGTTCGTTTTTCCTAAGCTCGAGTTTGATTCAAGCTTTAATTCTTAAACTCGAGCTCAGCTCGTAATGAAATTAAATAGTTCGCAAATGGCTCGAACTCGACTCAAAAAAGGCTCATTTTAAAGTTAAACAAATTTAGTTCGAGCTTGGTTCGAAAATAACTCGTTTAAAAGTTAAATGAACTTAGTTCAAGCTTGGCTCGTTAATAAATAATATTTATAATTCATGTTATATATATATATATATATATTCGCGAATCTCTTAACAAATACGTTCGTGAGCCTTTAAACGAATATGTTCGTGAACACGTTCGTGAGCCTTTAAATGAACATGTTCACGAGCTCACGAACAAAATACTGTTAAGCTCGAGTTCGGCTCGATAATATTTTCGAGTTTGAAATCAGGCTCGAGCTCGGCTCGTTAACTTAATCAAACGAACTTAAACGAACTTTTTTTCGAACCGAGACTCGTATAGCTCATGAACAGCTTGGCTCGTTAACACCCCTACCTCCAACTAAAGAAATTTAGTTCACAAATTTTAATTGCATAAAAGGAATAGCATATACGTATAAGTAAAATTAATTCATGTTATCATTAATAATTCAATTCAATTAAATAAATATCAAAATCTTAACAACACAATATAATATAATCTAGTGATAGACTAAATTTTCAATACAGTTTGAAATTTTAAACTTTGAATTTTTATGAAAAATAATAAATTATTCTACTTTGAAATAAAATACAAAATTAGGATTATTTTTAAATGGATCCATCTTTATTGCATTAATTTATCAAATCAAAAATGTTTGTATACAATACATGTCTTCATGCTTGAGTAATAGCATCTATGGAGTATTAAAGGAAGAAACACTTTGTTATGCTACAAATTAGTATCCTCAATAAATTAAGGAAACACAAGAATTAAAAGTGAAGTTTCAAAGTTCATAAAAAAGGTTTAGAACTATGTAAATATTTTTAAAGGAGGCATACCTTCTCTTAATGGGTGACCTTGAAAGACTAGAGGCTACAAGTAGAATCATAAAATCATCAGTGACCCATAAAACAACCTTATTACTAGCAAACCAAGAACAGAAAGTTATCAGGTAGATGTAGTAGCACAAAGTGAATAGGTTTTTCATGAAATCAGAAATACATAGAAACTCAGGATAATGCTAACCTCAATCATGGGAGATTGAGCCCTTGCAACTCTGCTAGGAGAGACCCTTCTATGAGGCAAATACCTTCTATCAAGTTTATCAGCTCTTAAGTCCACACTTTGAAAATCATGTCGAATTCCTCTTTGATACCAAGATTGTCCAGGCTTGGAGAACCCAAATAAACTTACCAAGCTTACCATCTGCATGAGAAATATGATAAATTCAATAATATCTGGCTAAGAATCTCTCAACATAATAATCTTGAGGCAAATCCCTTGTTTACTTCTTTAGAAGAAAGGCTGTGAAACAAAGACCCAAAACATGAAACTCAATCCAGAGAGCATGAAATCAACCCAAAGCTTTCACATATTACTTGCTGAACCTGTCGATAAAGTAGATGCTCAGAAACCTTTGCCTTCATTTGGTCACTATTAACACCAGAACAATCAAAACTACCATCCACCAACTATGAGGCTAAGAAGACCAGGCCATGGGCCAATTTCTGGAGATGTCAAAAAGCTGTCTGACATGGAAGAAACATTCTCTAATAATTTCGCCTAAAAAAATATGGAAAAAAAAAAGAACAGAGTTTCATCTGCAGACAGTTGTACATTATTTTCCAAGTATTAGCAGTGATCCTACAATGCGACTTCAATATATATAGAACCAAAGACACGAAATCGAAGTAGCAAATAAAGAATAGACTTAAATATCCTGGCCAAGGATTTCTCAAAACAAAAGCCCTAGATATCGTGAAGAAGCATAAACGTGTGACAATTATGATCAGCAGACGTGTACCTGCGACTGTTCACTTATATTCCCTGTGCATGTATCGATAAGAATTTCATATGTAAAATGTTTAGGGAGAAAAAAAAACATTTAACAAATGCAATAGAATCTAAATTTCCCTAAACTAGAAAAAAGAAAAATACCATCGAACAATGCAAAAATTAGTGTACAAACTAGAAGA
>JAOBBC010000002.1:1567219-1578998 GCA_025388495.1 Curcuma longa
CCACACGTACTCGCGCGTGGCGAGCACCCTCCCAGCTTCACGTCCGCTTCTTACGCCTTCTTCTTACCCATCGTGTCACCGAGTCTTTTTCTTAAGAAAAAAAAAACATTGTCATTTTTCGATTTTGTCATTTTTAAATATTTATAATTGAGCAAAGAAATTGAAAAAAAAAATATTGTGTCATTTTTCGATTTTGTCATTTTTAAATACTTATCAATCAAATCGGTCTCTTAGCCATAATTGTGAGATTTTTTATGATCCTCCACATTAAAATTAAAAATTTTTTATTCATCTTTATTTAAAAACATCTCATTAATTTTTTTATAGGTCTTATTCTTTTTTATAAATCATTCACAAAATTTAATATAAAATAATTAAATATATCATAATTAAATCGGTTGGAAATGATGTGACAATCGTAGCATGTCTAAATATGCTCAATTAAATCGGTTCGAAAATGATAACACAATTGATTATCATGAATTTTTAACATTAAACAATGACTCTTTTTTATATTTTATTAATTTTATTTTTTTTTTTATTTTAAAAAATAATTAAAAATGAGCAACTCTCTTCTGCAAAAAGGTGGATCCACCACCTTAGCGGTCCCACACGATCGGCCCCACGACCATCTGTGAGGAGGTAAATCGAGAAAGTGCAGTTGGTTACGACGCAGGAGGGTATTGCCTGGCTTCGTCAGGATTCGAACTCTTGCCCTCTTCTGCAAGTCTGCTGCGTCGTAACCAACTCACCTAGGCCCTAGGGGCAAAAATGAGCAACTCTCAAAGTTAGTAAAAAGAGCTCCCATTATGGATGTTCTTAGCCTTAGTTGGAAAGGGAAAAGACTCCATAAACTTTTCTTCCATGAATTTCTCTCTCATAGTAGCTCTATCATTAATCGAAATTGATTGTTCCTTCAGTAAAAAGGAGAAATCTGTCACTCCAACAGTCTCTTACAGTCAGCCCTACAATCATCTATGAAGAGGTAAATCGAGAAGCTACAGTTGACCACAACGGAGGAGAACATTATCTCGACTTTACCGAGATTCGACCCTTACTCACTTCAATAACTCTGCTTCGTCGTAACCAACTCAATTATGTCCTAGGGGCTGAAATTGATTATTCCTTGATTTAAAATGAATGGTTCAATAGTTCAAAATCAATGATTCAATATTTTAAAATTATTAACTCAATAGTTTGAAAAATATTAATCCTTTATTTTAACTTGTGATTACAATTTACAGTTCAAAATCATACAATTTGATAATATTTAAATTTTATAAAGTTGAAAAAAAATTACTGCTCAAACTTATTTAAGCTGTCTGCATATTTTTTTAAGATATACGAGAATTAAAATTCATATAATTTGTCTGTGTATTCCTTTAAGATATAGGAAAATTAAAATTCATTTATTTCACTTATCTTTTTATCTTAGAAAGTAGTATTGTTTACTCACTTTTATTTTTCATTCTTGATAGTTCCTTCAATATCAAAATTGTCCACCTCATCCTCTGAAAATTATATTTCTTATTTTTTTTTATAGCTCTCATTCAATTATTAAGAATGTTTATGCTTCTAAAAAGTTGAGAGATAAAATAAATCAATTTTTAGATAATTTGATAAGATACTATTTTTAAAATTAGATGACACTAGACACGTAAAAATTTCTTTTTCTATGATAAAAAGAATGAAATAATTTTGAGTTTTTTGTAACCATAATTGTAAGATATTAAAATTTGACTTGCTAACTATTTCAAAAATAAAAAAGATTATAAAATAAGTTTAAATTCTTGTTTAAAATTTAAAGATCCTTGTGGACGTTACATCCATTCATGTAATAAAAATTATATTTTTGTGAGTTTTAAAATTACTAGTACTAAGTGTTTCAAACACATTACCTTTTATATCATATAAATTATATCTATTATTTTGCATAATCAAAGCAAGAACAAGAGAAAAAAATAAATAGAATTAAAGTATTATAATATATAATTAACATTTCATATAAAACATCTAATTTAAATCAACATTAACTAAATAAATACAAATAATTAATATAATAAAAATAATTTTTCATGTTGTAAAAAAATTAAATATAATTAAAGTATTATAATATATTATTCCAACCGATACATCATGGATGGTACAAACGCTGGTTCAAAATTAGGTCGATGTGCACGCTCCTCCAAAAGAATCGTTCGAAAAGAGAGGTCCTGAAAAGCACTAAAAAAGAAGAGGGTTAGAATGACACCGGGGTTGGGTCCCGGCAAGCCACTCTAATGCTCAAGTTAGGGTTCGGCGCAAAGAGTTTACAGGCTTGAAGAAATTAGGGAAGATATATGTGCATATCTTGCCCATGGGCATGGGCTACCTTTTTATAGGAGTTGATTTCCGAAATATTAGCATCCGTTTAGAAATATTCTCATATACTCGTTCAGCTTTGGAAGATTCCGTCCGTTATTAAATATTTGAGGACGTATTCCTATTTTTGTGGAGAATCAATTATATCTTCTCCGGATTAGGCGGAACAATCTTGTCTTCAATAAATATCATGTACAGGAAATTGATCTCAGATGTAGGGGTAGTGCTGAAACCGGACCAAACCATGAAGTCAGCATATGATGCTGGGACCGAACCATGAGGTTGGCGTATGATGCCGGGACTGAACCATGAGGTCGGCGTGTGCTGTTGGGACCAAACCATGAGGTCGACATATGATGCTGGGACCGAACCATGAGGTTGGCATATAATACTGGGACTGAACCATGTTCTCATTTGTATGTTCCAATCTAATTTGCATTGATCTATTTTATTACATACATCCTATCTTAATGAACTTAATCATTAATTAATCATGATATTTATCATTAAATGAACTTATCATTTAAAAAATTATACTCACAATGAACCACTCAAAGAGTATACATCAATAAATAAATATCATGCATCATGTAGAGTAAACAGTATAAAATGAACATATTATTAAAGTAAACATGTTGTACATTGTTAACAAATAACAAGAACTCTACTTTGAATGTTACCTATAATATTTCTACTCATAACTAACTAGAAAATAACTCTAATAAACTAGATAGACAATTATATATCACTCCCACTAGTACAAACACTAGTGCAGTAATAATCCAAACATGTGCTATCTTTTTAGGCTGAACTGAAACATCTTCAGCTGGCATGCTATCTAGATGATGCCAGGACACAGAATCCTATAACGAATCCAAACATCCCACAAAAACATCCTCTACAAGGTCTTATTTTGGATCTTCTTCTGGATCCTCTTCACAATCTGCGTAGTGAAGCAACTCTGTGCATAACTGGGTATATTAAATGCGTCCCTCATAGTGCCCCCATATCTGATATGCTACATCACGCAGATTTTTAGGTAATAAATGAACCAAAGCCCAAATCCTGTAGTTGTCCAGAATTAGAAAATCCTGCATCTCTAGATGCCAAAATAGTATATTCAATCTCCCCATGTGTCCACTGACTCCATAAGCTGAGTCATATTCTATCCCCTGGATAGCTTCCCTGAGCTTATTACGTATCATATCGCAACGAGTCATAGTAGTAATCATCCGTGCCATCTGAAAAATTAAAATTAATTAATTCAGCACAAAACTGACAAACCAGCATATATACCGGTTTAATTCAATTTATAAAGGCATAGATCTAACACAATAAATCAAGAAGATAAATTTCCTCGATTTACAGGGGTGTTTGTCAATTGATCCTTTAACCAGTCAATGGCTCCTTGAAGACTTAACATGGTAGTGTTCCATGAGAATTAAAAACACCAAGTCATTAGCCCCAAGCACCCCAGGCACCCGAGCACTATGCATGATATTTAGTTTTCTCATCGTCTCCAGCCACCAATCATAGTTGACTAAACCTATTATTGAGTTATTTCTCGAGTACAAATTGTTCAAACAACTTCTCACAATTATAAGTATAGTTGACCAATGTCAACTCTAGCAAGTCAACTAATACCGACTTCTAAACATTGTATTTAACTCATCCCATTCAAATTTGACCACTACTGACTCAGCTAATGTCAAATTTTGAATATTATGCTATTCATAATCAATCTGGACAGATCCAGTTCGACCAATTTAGAGCATGATCCGGTTGAACCAAAATAGAGTTGTGCCAATCGAGTTCAATTTATACTTGGTTGTGTCTACTCAAATATTGTCTTTGTGCCAGATTACTTGATATTCCACTTGTTTGGGCCAATTGGGCACATGACTTCCATTGAAATCCAATTAAAATTGAACGTTTGCCCAAATTAATTTGGATCTCACTATTGAAGCCTAAGTCCAATTATTTCAAATTAGGTCTCTCTAATTGAAAGCTCAAAAATGACCCAATTAGAAAACTCAAATTAGGTCTCTCTAATTGTAAGCCCAAAATTGGTCCAATTAAAAATCTGACCCAATTATCCAACTCAATTTGATTAATTGGGCTTCCAATGAATCCAATTAATTAGGTTGTTCATGAATCTGTGCCCAATTAAGTTGAAGCCCAATGAATTGGGTTGTTCTTAAATTTGTGCCCAATTAAGCTGAAGCCTAATGAATTGAATTATTCATAATCCTTTAATTGGGCTGACCCAATTTGGATTTTTCTTTTTTTTTTTAAAATAAAAACATGTTCTTAAAAATTTCCCAAATCCTATGCTATGCCCTAAACCTGTCTTCAGCCTGTCGCCTGCGCCAACCTTGTCGGCGCTAGCCTCACCGCATGCGTCGGCCTCGCTGCCTATGTCGGCCTCGCCAGTGCCAACCTCGTCGGTGCTAGGGACTGTGCTAGCCGTGCTGAAGATGAAGCCATCGCTCATCCGCGAGCGTCGTTTCCCACTGACGCCAGCCGCCGACCTCTTGCCTCCCATCGACGCCAGCTGTCGGCTTCTTGCCAGCCTCGCCGACGTCATGGGGATACGTCGCTGGCCGTGGACAGTGCCTGTACGCTGCCGCGGGCAACGCGTGCAGCTGATCTCGCGTCGTCGACCAAGAACAGAGACAGGCCGCTTGTTTCGTCGGCCAAAACAGAGACAAGCAAACACTAACAGGTAAAATCCAACTAACAGTTATTGATCACTAGGAAGAGGTCATGAGTCAAATTGTAACGTTAGTTATCCTTCATGAGCATTCGTTACAGTCTAAGAATCTCCTCGGAAAGTCCGGTTAAATGTTCACCTTCTGTCACAAAGTACCCCAGTCATACGATTCTAAGATTTCCATTAAACTATAATTCACTCTCATCCATATGAAATTGAGCCTTCATAAACATATTATCAAATAGATATAGGGAACAAATCCATATCTACAAGAATGATCTGCCAGTTGGATGGCCATGGCGGTAAGTTTTAGATCCGTGTATCCACATTTTTCACTCATTGCATAGGGGATGATACTGACACTCGCTCCTAGATCATAGAATGCTCTATCAATTGAAATCATACCTATCTTGCATGGGATGGTAAAGCTCCCTGGATCCTTGAGTTTCAGAGGAAGTTTGTTGTTGAGAATTATTGCGATGACTTCCTCCGTTAGTGCCACAGTATGCTTGGCCTCAGTTATATTCTACTTGGCAAATTTAGGCATATCGACAAAACCATCGAGAAGGGGAATGTCCAAAGTGATGTCTTTGACTCTGTTATATAACTTCTCGAACTCAACATCTCTTTGTTTATACAAAGCCTTTGAGAGAAAGGTATATTACGCACTAGAGTTTTCTTTGATAGTTCCTCAGCAGGCGTAGCGGTCTCAACTTCCTCCAATTCATCTTCAACAATTGGTGTAGAGGAAGGAGGTTGCTCGATGACTGACGTGCATGTAATACCCTCGAAAGGAGCGGTCTCTTGAGGTTACTTACCCTTCAAGATCCGTCCAATCCTCAGCTCAATAGCTTTCCAATGCTCCATAGGGTTGAAATCTGGTTTTCCTGGGAGTACACCCACTTGTCTAGATGAAAGGGAAGAACTAAGTTGAGCTATTTAAGTTTCTTGCATCTTCAACCTCTTATCATGGTCATCTAATTTTTCATTGATCTTACCTATGTCACCTTGAAATTGAGAGAACATTTGTCGACTCTCTGTTCTTTGTTCTTCCCACATCTTCAAAATTCTTTGAGTGTATGACATCTATTCACTTTGCTTCGGTGCAGTTTGATAGGATGGCCCTTGGTTGTTGTGATACGAGAAGTTTGGATGATTCCTCCAACCCGGATTATAAGAATTTGATTACGGGTTGTTCTCTGATTGAATGTACCCATGACATCACATTATTCATATTGAGCAATTTGAGCTTGAAGTGCTCCCACTTGGCACATCTCCTTAGTATGGCTAGAATCCCCACAAATCTCACATGATGAAGATACCGCATTAACCTTACTGACATTTATATTATCAAATCTCTTATTAAGGGCTTCCATCTGTGCAATCAAAAGAGTAAGAGTGTCCACTTCGTACTTCCCAGGAGTTTTTGGATTATTACCTCTCTCGTTAGCCCATTGATGATGGTTGAGAGCCACACTTTCAATTAAATATTTGGTTTCCTCTAAGTTTTTATTCATCAATGCACCTCCTGCAGTAAAATCTAAATATACCTTTATTTGATAATTAATCTCATTGTAAAAGGTGTGAATGACTAGTCATTTTTCCAGTCCGTGGTGTGGATATTGTCTCAACATCCCTTTAAATCTGTCCCAAACTTCAAATAAGGATTCACCATCTATTTATATGAAGCTTGATATCATATTCCGCATGTGGGTTGTCTTATTTGGGGATAAAATTTATTGAAAAAAACTTGTTCGCACTGTTCCCAAGTAGTGATATTGTTTGGCGGTAGAGAGTAAAACCAAAATTTTACCCTATCTCTAAGTGAGAACATGAATAGCATGAGTCTGACAATATCAAAACCAACCCCATGTATTCTCATTGTGCTGCAATTATCTGAGAAGTTTTCCAAATGTAGGTTGGGGTCTTCGTTCGGTCCACCTCTAAATTGATTTTTTTGGATCATGAAAATAAAAGCAGGTTTGATCTCAAAATTATTTGCTTCTATATTTGGTAAGGCGATGCAGGATGGCATTCCTCTCGCATGAGGTGTAGCATAATCCTTCAAAGATTTGTTAGCCATGATTTCTGGTGTATGCCCTTGTGTGTCTAATCTTTGAGATTGAAGCCTCCTCAGTAAGTTCTTTCGATTTTCGGGTCGAAAGGAAACTCCACTTGTTTGGACCTACTCATGCACAACAAAAGATAATGTTATTATACTTCCAGAAGAAGAAAAAAGAATCTGCAAAGAGTTGTACCAATAGAAAGAAAAATTAAGAATTAAATGGAAGCAAGTATGTGGTGAAAGACTCTAAATGTAAAAGTCTAATGACAAATAGCGCATGATCCCCGGCAAAGGCGCCAAAAACTTGATAGGCTCCCACAAGAGTATAGGTGTCATCAAGTAATAAAAGATATCGAATCATAGGGATCGTGGAATTAAATCACTAGACTTGCACAAAAAGAGTTGCGAACGTATGAGTTTGGTTGATGGGGGAAGTGAGAGAGAGAATTAAAGTACCTAAACCTCAATCAAAGGGCAGCTAAATGACAGGATTGGAAAATGATCTTACGATTTTGGATTCCTCGAGATTATGGTTGATTGATCATGGATTCCTTATCATTCCTCAATGTTTATACCAATGCAGAAATTCTAACCAAACTATCCGATTAGACCTCGTCAGGACTTGTCAGAATTAAATCATGATTCCTCTAATGCTATGACTACTGGTTCGAGATGATACCTAGATAATCTGGTTCTATAGCTCTCCCGCTGTCACCAGGCACTCCAACAATACTACTAGTATCCTACTCTCTATCATCGAGTACCCAATTAAGGACCTCTTTCTAATAATCAATAGTCGTTAGTTATCCCTCATAAGCATTCGTTACACTCTAAGAATCTCCTCGAAAAGCCCGGTTAAAGGTTCACCTCCTGTCACAAGGTACCCCGATCATACGATCCTAAGATTTTCATTAAACTATAATTCACTCTCATCCATATGAAATTAAGCCTTCATAAACATATCATCAAATAGATACAAGGCACAAATCCATATAGCAAAGTATAATCATATCCTTGAAAATGGCAAATAGCACATCCATATACAATCATTCAATACATCTCTCCTACATCCTAGAATCTAGAGATCTACTCTATGACGGAGGAAATACAATGCAAAGAAGAAGAATAGTAGTTCATCTTGCTCCTAGATCTGAAAGAGAAAAAGGAAAAAGACTTATCAATGCGTGCAATCTTCCTTGAATTGCAATCTCCTCGTCGACGGTGGATGAAAACGACGGAGTAGTCCTGGATGGATGGATGGATGGATCGCTGAATTCCTCTCTAGATAGTGGTTGCGGTGTCCTTGATTCACCTCCCAGAACTTCCCCCCCTCTTTTTTAGGATTTTAAGAGATGTGTCCTTGATTCACCTCCCAGAACTTCCCCCCCTCTTTTTTAGGGTTTTAAGAGATGCTTATATATGCCCCCAGACGCGACACGGCCGTGCCTCATGGCACGACCCAGAAGCTCACCCCAAGTCCTCCGTTGGCACGGTCGTGCCTAATAGGCATGGCTTTGAACATGTATTAATCTGGAAAAGAGGCACGGTCCGAAGCTGGTTTCAA
Source organism: Curcuma longa (assembly GCA_025388495.1). Lineage (NCBI taxonomy): Eukaryota > Viridiplantae > Streptophyta > Magnoliopsida > Zingiberales > Zingiberaceae > Curcuma > Curcuma longa. Next base: position 1,575,923 of record JAOBBC010000002.1, read on the forward strand.
TCTATAAAATGGGTACGGTCGTGCCTTGTAGGCACAGCTCCAGCTGGTGGTGCTTCTATTATAAGGACACGATCGTGCCTTGTAGGCACGGCTCGTGGTCGGGTTGGCTCTGGATTGAGGGCACGATCGTGCTTTGTGGCATGGCCTAGAGCAGCTGATCATCTGCAAGGATGGCACGGTCGTGTCTGGTGAACACGGTAGCTCGGGTGATCAAGCACGGTCGTGCCTTGTAGGCACGGTCATGCCTTTCCTTCTATTGTTCTTTCTCCATTTCACCTTATTTTGATCTAAATTCCATCTTATAAATACATAAGTACGAGAGCAGACCTCTAAACTAAGAAATAGAGAAAATATGTCTAATGTATAAATAAAGGGTGAGACAAACACAGAATATCATCATGAAATGCATAAAGACGTGCAATAAAAGTAGTAAAAATATATGTATACCCTACGCACATCATCTTCACATTTAACAGCATTCCATTTAAAGCCATCATAAAGACACCATATACGATATGGAATGGGAAGAATCCCAAAATATCTTTTATGAAGATTTGAGATTGAGAGGCTTACGTTCGATGTCAAGTCTCAAACAAGCTAGGTTCTAAATTAGACAAGTGCTACTTTGTAGGATATCCCAAGGAAACAAAGGAATACTACTTTTACAATCTCATATAAGACAAAGTGTTTGTCACAAGAAATGATATTTTTCTAGAAAGAGAGTTCATTTCTAGAAGAACTAACGGGAGTAAAATCCATCTTGAAGAAGATACAGATAGCACTGAAGTCTCGATGGAAATTGAACAGGCATCACAAAATATTGTGGATGATGAGATTGTTGCACAATAAGATATGAAACAACAAACTGTTCAAGTAGACCAACTTCTTCGCAGGTTTGATAGGATACGTCATTAGCCTGAGAGATATTCATTTTTCTTGTCTGACTATAATGACGTTATGCTGAACGAGCCTACATCCTATCAAGAAGCTGTGATGAGCCCAGATTCTGAGAAATGGATAGAGACTATGAGGTCCGAAATAGAATCCATGTACACTAATCAAGTATGAACTTTGGTTGATTCACCTGAAGGGGTTAAACTCATTGGATGTAAGTGGGTCTTTAAGAGAAAGACTGACATGGATGGTCTTTATGCATACCTATAAAGGGCGATTGGTAGTTAAAGGTTTCAGGCAGATTCATGGTATTGACTATGATGAAACTTTTTCACCAGTTGCGATGTTTAAGTCTATTCGGATCATGCTTGCTATTGTAGCTTATCATGATTATGAGATCTGGCAGATAGATGTCAAAATTACGTTTCTGAATGAAAACCTACTCGAGGATGTGTACATGACACAATATGAGGATTTTGTAGATCCAAAGCATGCTGGAAAGGTATGCAAGCTGTAAAGGTCCATCTATGGGCTAAAGCAAGCTTCTCAAAGTTGGAATCTTTGATTCGATGATGCAATCAAAACGTTTGGTTTCATCAAGAATGAAGATGAACCCTGTGTCTACAAGAGGGTTAGTGGGAGCACAGTTATCTTTCTAAGAAGAATAAACTTCAGATTCTTGAGTCAAAAGATGAGTGCACTTGAAAGTCAGTTGAGAAATTATGAAAAAGAGTTGATTGAATCAGCTGACGTTGCATCAAACCTGAAGGATAAGCTAGCAGCAACTCTTATGGAAGTACAGATATTTGAGGCAATCATCCAGCATCTGCAAATAAATTTTGTTGAATTCATTACTGTAAATGAATGTTTAACCAGGGAAAATCTCAGCCTATCTTAGGATTTGACAAAAATGATGCTAATGTATGAAGCTCTAGTAAAATATACGGATGTAAAAGTCCATGTTGCAGCACTTAGAGTTACAGAAAAGGAATCTGAAGTTAGAGAATCGCATGAGAAGTTAGAAAATCTTGAAGAGCAAAAGGCACTATACGAAGATAAGGCAGTTGAAGTCAACAAAACCGTTGCTTGGCTAAAGGCAGAGCTAGAAGAAATGCAATGAAATTGGTATTCCTAAAGAACCAAGTAGAGGAGCTTAACCAGAAGGTTTCAGAATCTGATTTGAAGTTTGAAATGATGACTGATACAAATTTAGAGCTTTTGACTGTGTTGGAAGCCTATCAGCTCAAACTTGAAGAACTAAACCTGTTATTCAACTTGAATCATGCAGAGATGGAAGCAACTGCTGCTCAACTTGCTTCTTATGAAAAAGTCATCTGTAAATTAGAGGATGATAATTCAGGATTGCTGGAACTCAAGTCTGCAACTGAAATTTGTCTCAATAATACTGAGCTCCAACTGCATGAAACTATTAGAAAACTTGAAGAAAAAGATTCTGAACTAGGGACTTGAATGACAAGATGATTGAGCTTGAAACTCAAGTGAGTAATTATGAAGAGCAGTTAAGTGAAGCAGCTGCCCTTGCATCAGTTTAATTTTGTTAAGTGCTACAAAAGTTATATTTTTATCAAATACATGTCTTTCTCTAACAGTTAACTACCTCCTTGAAAGAGAAAAACAAGCTTACTGAAATGCATCAAATGGAGATGAAAGAAGTTGAAGCAATAATAATGTACCTTGAACGACAATTAAGTGAATACAAGACCAGGGAAGTCTTGATGAACACCCACATGAAAAATCTGAAAGTGGAGCTGTCTAATAAACTTGTGGAAAATCATGTTTCAGAGCTTGAACAGAAACTATTAATTGCCAAGAGGAGTTATATGAAAGAGGTGAATTTTCTTCCTGGCAAATGTGCGGGGTTTATAGCAAAATTGCAGTCCATAATGTACTTGATTTATCATACATTCTTTCTCAGATTGAAGGCGTGGGAGTAACTTTGGAGAAGCAAACTTTACTAGCTTCTGAAATTAATGAGCACACCAGCAGAGTTGAAGAAAGAGAGAACTTACTTCAACAACTGAAGAAAGTTCAAATGAATTATTTCTAACACATAGAACCATAGAAGAGCAATTGATTTTATATAATTACTTTACTTTTTACTTTCTCATCACGAGAGAAACTAGTCTCATTTATTAGGTTGGTTAATCTCCATTCAGTCATT
>JAOBBC010000002.1:1622238-1647067 GCA_025388495.1 Curcuma longa
CAATTAGACTAAGGTCACTTAGCACTGAGCACCGAGAACTATTTCTAGACCATGTTTTGATGATTTTGAGTACGTTTTCCTAAGGACTCGATTCGGTCCAAGTAGGCGAATCCACGTTGAGGGTTCGAGTCGGCGTTGATTCGAGAGTTGAGGGGAACCTTCTTGGGAGGATTCAGACTCGAGCTACGGAGGGCTCCCACTAGATCTCGACCCGACCTCCCCGACTCGACTCACACGACTCGCCTCGAGGGTCATGGGGCCGGAGGATTCGGCTTGATCCGGGCTCCGTGAATCGCGCTAGGCCGAGCCCGATAAGCTGCCCTCGGACTTGACGAACCATGACCCCACTCCTCACGACTATAACAATAACTATGCAGGGTTGCCTCTGGATCCGAATGTCAATTGATGCTAAAAGATTCATCTATACAAGAACCGGCAAGAAAGCAAAAGTAAAAACAATAAGTATCTTTAGAGTTTGTTTAGAGAACAATGTACTTTTGAATTTGAAAAATACATTTCTAGTGTTGTCATTTAGATAGAACTTTATTTCTATTTCATGTTTAGATAAATCCGGATACACTTGTTCATTTGAAAATGAAAATTTTAATATTTTTTAAAATTCTATTTTGTGGTACTAGTTCTTTGATTGACAAACTATACAGATTGAACACTAAAACTCATACGGATAATTTTGTGATGCATAGTATAGGTGTGAAACGTGGTGTGACAAATGAGAATTCATCCATATTGTAGCATAGACATTTAGAGCATATCTTTAAACAACGCCTAGAAAGGTTAATGTCACTAGGAATTCTCGATTCCCTTGATATGTCAAATTTTGAAATCTGCATATGTATCAAGGGAAAGACGACTAACAAAAGTGCAAGTACAAGTGTCACTAAAGAGATCCATTAGGGAAAGGAGATCTATAATGTCTCATAACTATGCTTATCTCCAAAAACATGAGTTTGACATTGGATTGGAAGATGATTCCTCATATTTCTAAGAAGTCAAACAGTACTCTCATCCGAAAAAATAGATCGAAGCCATGAGGGAAAAGATGAAGTCTATGGCGGACAATGACGTTTGGTAACTTATCCAATAGCCTAAAGGAGTGAAATCTATTAGTTGTAAATGGATATTTAAAATCAAACAGGATTCACGTGGTAATGTCGAAAAGTATAAGGCTCGTCTTGTCCCTAAGAGATTCACTCAGAAAGAGGACATTAATTACAAGGAGATTTTTTTGTTGGTTTCGACGAAAGACTTCTTTAAAATAATCATGGCACTTGTAGCTCATTATGAACTAGAGCTCCATCAACTGGGCGTTAAGACTGTATTTTTCAATGGAAACATTGAAGAAATTATATATATGGTGCAGTTAGAAAACTTTGAGTCGGGAGATTCAAAGCATATAGTATGTTGATTAAAAAAGTTCATTTATGGGTTAAAGCAAGCATCTCGTCAGTGGTACCGAAAGTTTGATCAAGAGGTTTCTTCATACAATTTCAAAGAGAATCCAGTTGATCAATGCTTGTATATTAAGTTCAGTGGGAGCAAGTTTATCATACTTGTTTTGTATGTGAAACGATATATTGTTGGCAAGTAAGAATAAGAAGATACTACTAGAAATCAAGTCATTTCTATCAGATGAATTTAAAATGAAGGATCTTGGTGATGCATCCTTTGTCTTAGGCATACAAATTATTCGTGATCATTCAAGGTGCACACTTAGACTTTCACAAAAGACCTATATAGAAAAGGTACTCATTCAGCATGGCATGCAGAATTGTGCTCCTAGAGATACTCCTGTGTCAAAAGGTAATAGATTTAGCTTGCAACAATGTTCATGTCATGAACTTGAGATTAAGGAAATGCAACAATTCCCTTATGCATCGGCAGTTGAGAGTTTGATATATGCTCAGGTATATATGCATTTGGATCTTGCGTATATTGTGGGGATGTTAGGCAAATATTTGAGTAACCCTGGACCAGAGCATTAGAAAGTTGTCAAAAAGGTTATGCGGTATTTACAAAGAATGAACGATTACATGTTCACCAATCAGAGATCAGATCATTTGGAGATCATTGGATATTCAGACTTCGATTTTGTTGGATATTTAGATAATAGGAGGTCTATCTCAGGTTATGTTTCCATGTTGGCGGAAGGAGTTATATCATGGAAAAACGTCAAACAGACGCTAATAGTCACTTCCACTATAGAGGCAGAATTTATATCTATTACGAAGCTTCTAACCACAAGATATGGATACAAAACCTTATCATAGGGTTACAGATAATTAAAGGCATTGACAGGCCATTTAGGATCAACTCTGATAATAAAGCTACAGAATTATATTCCAAGAATAACCGTAATTCGTCAAAGTCTAAACACATCGACATAAAATTTCTGACAGTTAAAGAAAGGATTCAGATTGGTCAAATTATGATAGAGCATATAAGGACAGATTCCATGTTAGCAGATCCGCTCACCAAGGGTTTGTCACCCAAGGTGGTTCATCAGTATGTGTTGAATAAGGGGGTTCTTCACTTTGATTAAGCACCCATTTGGTAGGAATATGAATTTTGGTATGCTCTATATTAATGAACACATGTATTTTTGATTTATTGTACGTATTAAAATTTTACATGTATATATAATTTATTGACTTTCTAAATATAATGACATCATGATTTTCTATTGCAGTTTTGCATTCAATTTTGTAAATATGATGTTGGACTCTATTTACTTTTGCGGTTTTGTATAAGATTTTGTAAATATGAGTCATAAGGTTGAATCATGGTTTACTACAGCGGTTTTGCATAAGATTAAGTAAATATAATTCGGACCAATTTTTATCATAAGGACTCTTGATAATGAAAATGTACAGATCACATTTTGTATCATTTTCATATTATACATTCACATTTAATCTATATCATTAATTAAATTAGAACTGTAATTACTGTTGAATCTTGTTACAGTAATAGTAATGTTGGTACAGGGAGCACCAAAATCTGAATCTATGTTTTGATATTGGCAAAGGTCTATAGTTAAGTATTATTTGTGAACTTATGAACTCATATAAGCGTGCAGGTAGCACAACAGCGGCTAAGCAAGGCAAGTCCTAGCTAGAGGCTAGGCAAGAAAGTCTCAATCAGAATGACTAAGCAGATATCTTTGTAGATCAAAGACACCAGGTAGGACTCTATGGGATCTGGAGGATCATATCGAGTCAAACCAGAGATTGGGGGGCAGAGGATCAAATGCTGAGCAGAAAGTCTAAACAAGTCTAGAGGACTGAATGTTTGGCAAATAGGTAAAATCTTCTTAGAGGAGGAAGTGAGAATGTGTTCCCGTAAAAGGGCACAGTAGGCGTCGGTTTGACTTAGGATTTCATTGGAAACTTAAAAGTCAAGACTAGACAGCTGTAAAACTGTCCTAACATAACTTCTTGCATTATATTTGTATTGTGTTAAGTCTTTGATGCAAGAAAATAAGATTAGCGGAAAAATAGACTCCGGGTGCCCTTATTGAATCTGGGCGCCCAGACGGTCCAAACACCTCAATTGGATCCGAGCGCCCAAATAAGAATATTTTGGACCAACGACGCAGACGAGGTGGCAAGCGGGGATTAACCAAGACACCTCACGCATTAGGCGCCCGGAAGCAATCCAGGTGCCCAAGGATGAATAAGTCACGATTAGATAGGAATCTAATACACTTCGCCAGCTGCAGCCACATTAGCAATCCAAGCGCTCAGAATGGCTAATAAAAAGATGTCACGACCAGCAACTCTACACTATAATTTTCCACCTCCTCCAGGTTTCCATGATGCTCTAAAATTTCGATTCTACGCTGAAACTCTACTCAATTTATTTCTCTTTTGTCGGTAGCTTTCTTTTCATTACTTGTCTTTTTCCGTGCTTTAAATTGTAAGGTATCGGTTCACTCTTTGTAAAAGACGAGACCTTCTCTTTAAGAAAGATGTTACTAGTGAATTGTCCATCGAAAGCGATCAACGGCCACAAGCCTTGGAGTAGCAGCCGCAAGCTGTAAACCAAATAAAAAGAAAAGAGTCCTTTTATTATTTCACATTTCTTTTTTTCCACTGCATCTCTATAAAAAGTGAAAAAGCAACAAGCAATATTCACTCCCTCCTAATGCGCTTTCGATCCTATAATTGGTATCAGAACAAGGACGCTCTAAATTAATACAACCACTATTCAAATATTTATTTTGTTGATTTATTGCTTTATTCATTATTTTATTTTTTTCTCGAACAACTAATCCAAGACCAAGTCTTATAATATTTTTTTCTTTTTTTTCGTGTGCAAGAATCTCTATGATGATTCAACAAGGGTTCAACACTTCTCGCCCATCACTCTTCGACGGAATAAATTTCAAATCTTGGAAAAGAAGGATGGAGCAATTTTTGAATGCACAAATCGATGCATAGATCGTCATCAAGAAAGGATTCACCGTACCGGTCAATGAATTCAGAAAAAGTTTAGAAATGGAAAGGTGGACTTCCTATATCAAGAAGGCTCAAATTGATGCTCAAGTAATATACATTATCTAGTGCGAACTAACAAATCAAACACTCGATCAAGTCAGAGACTTCAACAACTCTAAGGAGCTTTAGGACAATTTAGCCTAACTCCTAGGAAAAATCGAAAAGAAATCTCCAATTGAATAGTTTATCTAACAATAAAACGCAGAACAACGAATCGTCTTCGGAAGAATCGGACGAGGAAGAACAAGCAAACCTCATGGCACTACCAACACAAGAGCAAATGGTCGGGACCAAAGAGCAAATGGTCGGGACCAAATCCGAGCCTGACTTTGAAATTGAATCTGAAGCCGAGTCCGAGTCAAGCGACGAATCTGTATCCGTTCAGAAGGTTCAAACCCCACTGTAAGTCATCAATTAGTAGAAAAATTATATTCAATGATTTCTTGCTTAACTCGTAAGTTAGCTAATTCTATAGTCCGGGTCAAGTCACTTCAAAAAGAGGTGACAATCCTTAAGGAGAAGACTAGCCTAAGTTCCTCAATTGTAGATATTCAAAGTGGAACTTCAACTCAAGTCCAACAACTTGAGAAAGAAAATATCACCTTGAAAACTCAAATTGAGGACATTAAAGGCTAATTGGAACAGTTCACTTTGGGCTTCAAGTACCTTAACATGATGTTTGGGACTCAAAAGACCACGTACAATCGATCCGAACTCGAATATAAAACTAAATCACAACACAAATCATATTTGTCATTAGTAAATTGAACCAATAAACAACGAGTCCAAGCATGGGTTTCCAAGTCCAACTTACTAATTAAGTTGGACTGAACCAATATTAGGTTTCCAAGGATTAAATTCATTATCTAACCAGACCGACTCAGGGTCTTGATCTAGGAGGAGTCAATAAAAAAAATTATTTTAATTAGATAAGTTGCATGATTATCTGATTTACTATTTTTGATACATGCTCAGTTTAATTTTATGCTTAAATTAAAATGGTTAGTTAGAAAAAGATCAACTTAACCTTGACAACCTAGTATTAGAAGGATTGGGATGATAATAGGTTAGGGAAGCTAGGGCCAAGCATATCGAGGTTGAATCATATATGTTCTATTTGATGCACTCGGTCTAGTGGAACTAACTGAAGCTACCCTAGTTCAACATGAACTAGTTAGACCAAGAGTTAGTATTAAGTCCCTTGGATTGATGGTTTCCAAAAAGCTTTATTTTAAGCATGTGGTTATTTTAATGATGTCCATTGTGACACCACAACCTGAAAGTTTATCTTAAAAATATCAACTTAACGGACCCATTGTGACACCACAACCTGAAAGTTTATCCTCTACATTTACAATTAAAGTAATCAAAACTAAAATCGACAATCATCTCACACAACTCATAGGACTAACATGTTTGACAATTTAGAATCGGTGAGATGAAAAATAAGAAGTGAAAATCAATCTATCTTAAAATTCAAATACAAATTAGATTCAAATCATATATCTTATGTGTAGAAACATAAATTTAGACCAATGGATATTAGATAGTGGATGTTCCAAGCACATAACTAGAGATAGATTGAAATTCACCAAATTGAAAGTCATGAACTTAGGATCAGTTGCTTTTGACAATAACGGAAAACTTAAAGTAATTGGAATAGGTAATATTAAACTAAGTTCTATTAGTCGAAAATTTTGACTTTAGTATTCTCAGTATTAGTCAATTGTGTGATGCTGATTAGCTAGTAACATTTTCAAAATTTGAATGCTGAATTGAAAATATTGAAAACCCTAAAATAACACTTAAAGGAATTAGAAAAATAGCATCTACACAATTGACCTACCAAGCTCCTCAATTAAGTATCTACTGACACAGCAAGAGGAAACTAAGTTGTGGTACAGGAGACTGAGTCACACTCATTTAAGATTCATCTTAAAAATGAATCAAAATGGCTTAGTTAAAGGTCTACCAAATTTGATCAACATAGAAAATATAATCTGTAATGTTTGCCAACAACGAAAACAAACCAAATTAATTCACAAATCGACTAATATAAACCAAACTAAATCAATACTTGAACTTTTACACTTGGACCTATTTGATTCACATGGAGTTAAGTTACTAAACGGAAACTAATACTGCTTAGTAATAATCGGCAATTACTCAAGAATTACTTGGGTAAAAATCTTAAAAACTACAGATGAAACGTTTAAAAAATTTACCAACCTATGTAAAATAATAAAAAATATAAAAATATAAAAATTAAAAGAATAAGAAGTGATCATAGTGGAGAATTCGAAAATCATAAATTTACTGAATTTTGTCATAATAACAGTTAGCATCATAAATTTCCCTATCCTAAAACCCCACAATAAAATGGAATAGTGGAAAGAAAAAATAGAACCCTACAAAAAGCAACAAGAATAATATTAAATGAATTTAATCTATCTAATCAATTTTAGACTAAAGCAGTAAGCACAACTTGTTATATTCAAAATAGAATTTTAATTAATAAACATCATAATAAAACCTCTTATGAAATCTATTACAATAAAATACCCAACCCAAAATACTTAAGGGTGTTTGGATGTAAAGTACATATATTAAACACAAAAAACTACTTAGGAAAATTTATATCTAAAACATTAAATAGAATTTTTCTAGGATATTCTACAACTAATAGAGTCTATAAAGTTTATAACAAGAATACTCTAAAAGTTAAATAAACAACCAACATAATATTTGATGAAGAAAATAATTTTGGCTAACCTAATCAAAATTCAAACATTAATATCACAAATCTAGAAGATGATGAATTAAGACTTGAATCAAACCCAACTGAACCAGAAAAACCATGTGTTACTACTATCACACGAGCACTCAGATTAAGATCTAATCATCCGCTTGATCAATTTTTGGGTGATTTAAGTCTAGAAGTTCGAACCCGATCATCTTATAGAAACTTAAGTCAAATAGCTCTAATATAAAAATTTGAACCAAAAACCATAGAAGAAGCCCTACTTGATCCTGATTGGATCATAGCAATACAAGAAGAACTAGTCCAAATTAAAAGAAATCAAGTACGGACTTAGTACTCATGCCAAAAGATAAATCAATCATTAAAACCAAATGGGTCTTTAAGAATAAACTAGATGATAAAGGTGAAATTGTTAGGAATAAAATCATATTAGTAGCTAAAGGATTTAGCCAAGTAGAAGAACTAGACTATGATGAAACATGTGCACCTGTAGCAAGACTTGAATCAAAGAAGAATGTTGCTAGCCTATGCAGCGCATAAAGGATTCAAACTATATCAAATGGATGTAAAATCTGCATTTTCGAAATAAAAAAAAAAGTTTACATAAGTCAACCACCCGGGTTTGAAAATCTAGATCATCCAAATCATGTCTGTAGATTAAAGAAAGCTTTATATGGATTAAAACAAGTATCTAGGACTTAGTATAAAAGATTGTCAACCTACTTAATATTTAAAGGCTTCAACTAAGGACAAATTGATTCAACCCTATTTGTCAAAACCCTAGAGAAAGGCGTCTTTATAGCTCAAATCTATGTAGATATAACCTTTGGTTCAACAAATCAAGATTTTAAAAGAATTTATTACCTTAATGGAAAAGGAATTTGAAATGAGTCTAACAGGTAAACTAACCTTGTTCTTAAGTTTACAGATAAAACAAACTAAAGATGGCAACTATGATTTTCAAAATAAATATGCTAAAGAATTAATTAAAAACTTTAGAATGAAAAATTCTAAAGAAATAAATACACCTATGGCTACGACTATAAAAATTGATAATAATCTAGATGGAAAATCAATTGATTTAAAATATTATAGGAGTGCAAGGTAGTCTATTATACTTAACTATAAGTCGACTTGATATCTTATTTGCAGTTCATACTAGTAAAAAAATACTTAGATATATCAAAGGTGCAATAAATGTTGGAATTTGGTACTCAAGGACAAACAACTATGACTTAGTATGATACTCTGATTCGACTATGCTATGTGAAAACTAGATAGTAAGAGCACAACTGGCGGGTGTCAATTATTAGATCAGTGTCTAATCAACTGATATAGTAGAAAGCAACAATGTATTGCCTTATCCACTACCAAAGCAAAGTATATATCAATGGGAGAATGTGTAGCTCAATTACTATGGATGATGCATACAATAAAAGAATTTCAATTGAATTAATACCAAAGTATTCATTGATAACATAAGCTCAATCAATTTAACAAAAAATCCAATCCATCATTCTAGGACTGAGCACATAGAAATTAAACACCAATTTGTTAGGGACCATGTGGCTAAGGGAGGCATTCTACTTGACTATGTTAAGTCCAAGTCAAACTTAGCAGACATATTCACTAAGCCCCTTCCTGAAGCTAAGTTTAGCACACTCACAAGACAATTAGGAATGTGCTCAGTAAAGTAAGACTTTTACCTGTGGTCTTCAAACCTTATATTTTAAATTAACTTTCAAATTTTAAGTTTACAGTTTTTAAACTTATGTTTTTCAAACATAATTTCTCAAACCATTTTTCAAAATTTATGTTTTCAAAATAATCACTTTTGAAATCTGGACGTAGCCTAGGCCTTCCCGTAGAAAACATAAACCTATATATTTAGACAACCAGCATCTCACAAACACCTTAAGATTAACTTACTTGTGTACTGAACTATTTACAATAGTGTGAGATGCTTAGGATCAAAGCTTGGATTTTAGATGCTTATGTCAACGCATCATCATAAATTTGGGCTATAAATACGAATTAACATTGATCCAGTTGGAAATCCATAATTTGACTTAGTGAAAACTGTTATCTTCTGATAGTCAGCTAGTAACAAAAGTTAGACATATTAACAACGACAATTTTATAGATGTTGTATTTTTAAAATATTATATTTTTCATGATGAATGCTTGAACTCTAGTACTTAATTATTCTTTGATATTAGAATCAATTTTAAAGCTAAATCTTGAAATTATCACCTAGAGTTTTCTTATATGTACTTTTTACTCAAAATACTTTCAATTTTTGAAAATCTTATTAAGTTTTGAAAATAGTGAGTCTTCTATTTTTTGATGTATGTCAAAAGGAGAGAAAATGAGAAGGTTTAAAAGTTTTTAAAAATTTTCAAAAGAACATCTTAATTTAAGAGGGAGTTTTTTTTAAAATGATATCTTAAATTAAGGGGGAGTTAACCTTCGTCATGTAAAAACCTTCTTTAGGAAAAAAATTTAAACTTAATTTTAAATCAGGTTGTCAAACATCAAAAAGGGAGAGATTGTTGGTGTAGGGAGCACCAGAATCGAACTTATATTTTGATATTGACAAAGGTCTAAAGTTAAGTATTGTTTGTGAACTGATCTAAGTGTGCAGGTAGCACAACAGGCAACTCTTAGCTAGAGGCTAGGAAAGCAAAGTCTTAGTTGGAGGCTAAGCACGGCAAGTCCTAACAAGAGGCTAGGCAAGGAAGTCCAAGTCAGAAGGACTAAGCAGAAGTCTTGGCAGATTAAGGACACCAGATGGAGGAACTCGATGAGGTCTGGAGGACGAAGATCGAATCGGACCAGAGACTGGGGGTCAAAGGATCAGATGTTGAGTAGAAAATCCAAACAGGTCTGGAGGACTGAATGTTTAGTAGACAGGTAAAATCTCCTAAGAGTAGGTGAGGAAATGTTCCCGTAGAAGGAAACAATAGACGTGTCAATCTGACCTAAGATTTCACTGGAAATCTAAAAGTCGAAACTAGACAGTTAAAATTGTCCTAACATAACTCCCTGCATTATACTTGTATTGTGTTAACCCATTGATGCAGGAAAATAAGGTTTGAGAAAAAACAAACTCCGGGCACCCCTATTAGATCCGAGTGCCCGGACGGTCCAAACGCCCCCAATTGGATCTAGGCGCTTGAATAAGAATATTTCGGGTCAGCGATACAGATGAGGTGGCAAGCGGGGATTGACCGGGACACCTCAAGCTCCAAGTGCCCGGAAGCAATCCGGGCGCCCTGGGATGGATAAGTCACGATTGAATACAAATCTGATACGTTTCGCTAGCTGCAGCCACATCAGCAATCCAAGTGCCCGGAATGGCTAATAAAAGGAGGTCACAACCAGCAGCTCTACACTACAATTTTCCACCTCCCGCTTCTATTGTGCTCCAAAATTTCGATTCTACCTTGAAGTTCTGCTCTGACGACTCTGCTCAATTTATTTCTCTTTTGTTGGTAGCTTTCTTTTCATTACTTGTCTTTTTCCGTGCTTTAAATTGTAAGGAACTGGTAAACTTGTTACTGGTCCTACTCTTTTAAAAAACGAGACCTCTTTAAGAAGGTTATCTAGTGAATTGTCCATCGAAAACGATCAATGACTGCGAGCATTGGAGTAGCAGCCGCAAACTGTGAACCAAGTAAAAAAATAGTCCTTTTATTCTTTCGCATTTCTATTTTTCCGCTACGTCTTTATAAAAAGTGAAAAAGCGACAAACATTATTCACCCCTCTCCCTCTAACACGCTTTCGATCCTAAAAGTAACTCTGACTTCTTTAGTCCTGTGCTAATTAAATTAATGGACCAAATTGTTTAAGGGATTATTTAACCCATAAAGTTTGACATGTTGAACTCAACTAAGGGGTTGTGTTATGTATAAGGAATCAAGTATAGCCTAAGTGAGAGATTATAGGATTAAGTCCACATGGGTGGGCTTAATCAAGTCCAGGTGGACTTGGATCTCCAAAAGGTGGGTTTACACTTGATTAACACACACACAACTAATCATCATTAAGGAAACTAAACCTTAATTAAGTGATCTAATGCTTGTGGCATTAAAGGGAATTTAGATATTGGATGTGGATTGAATTTGTAAATCCAACAATCCGGTTCGTTAACATTAAGGGGTTGTTAACAAATTATGGGCTTTATGGTGGATGGTCCCCATAGGATGAATCAAGTATAAAAGGGAGAGGTCAAACTTTATTTGGACATCTTGATCAATGTTTGACATTTCTTCTTCCTCCTCTCTTCCCCATTGAAGACTCTTGGTTGTTGCCCATTCCTGTAGGTCATTCTGCACTTGCAGGAACTCCAGCAACAAGTAAAAAAGCAATGGCATTAGCTCTCGATTTAGGTCAGTCCTTCGGTTAGCCATTGTTTTGGTTTTCGGTTTTGTAGTCTTATTAAAGATAGCTTGACCCTTTTTAGATGCATCATTGATTTAGTTTCGATGTATCGTATTGCTATTGTTTTCATATATATATATATGACCTACAATGCAAAAATAATTGTGACAAATACAACTTGATGATGATTCAACCCATATTTGTAGGAATGGCCAATATGGGATGAAATTAATACCTCGGTCATATTTTCCTCATGAATAGAATTTGGACCCCTACAATTTGCAAAATGTGACCCATCAAATTGGAGAATCCGAAGCTTGCCTTCCTGCAGTTGGCATAAACAACTACTTAGTACAAAATGAAAAGAACAAGATCCTGCCTTATTCTACTCAATGAACTCTCCACCTTGGTTCCATAAACTAGACCTCCTCCAACCAAAGGATGAAAACAAGCAACGTTAACCTCATCTTCCGCGCTAGAAAGAACTCTCACAAGCTCCATATCTGAAACTCTATAAACCTGTTTATGAAATATACTAGATCAGAATAAGATGAAAGAGGCATAAAAAAGTACTATGTCAATTGTACTATTATTCCTAAGGATCCAAATATCATTTTTTGTCAGTCGGCATGGAAAACATATCGTTCCACCTGCCAACCCTGAACCGTCTAAGACCACAAAACCTTCCTAAACATGAAAAAAACTACACTCGAGGTCAGGGAACCTATTTGCGACAACCTTCATTTGTGATGAGCATTAACTCAGAAGATTTCTATTACACGTAAGTTCAAGCATATTACAGGAAAGAAATTAATGAAAGTGGTCACATATATGAAATCAACAACATTTGTTGTCTCTCTGTTTGAAGACAAAAAGTAGAAGAAAACTTCAAATCAAAGCATGCATTCCACAGGATTGTTTAGCCAAAATGTATAAGTAATATACCTACTATCAAGCATAAAACATGAAATCACCTTAATATCTCTTCCGCTAAATAACACCAGAGACAATTTGATGGGAAACTATAATCTTGTTTTGCATTTGAAAATTTTCTATTTCAATTTACAATTTTTATATCATAAAATAAAGTTATCAAAATTAAATGAATATCTATCATATCATTCACCTCTAATAAATTTAAGTGCCAAAAAAGTCAATTCTAAGTATTAATTTTAATTCATTTTTCATCTTTCAAAATTTATTTTCTAAGAAACAAGAAAAATTTCTAAGCCAAACAAGGCCCATGGCTTGCAGTTGTTCTTGAGATTTATATTTGGTATGTGATCAAAGTACAAAATTTCCAAAACATATTTAGTGAGTTAGGACAATGACAATTAAATTTAGCAAAATAAAAGGATAGGTCAACTTACCTCAATTCGCAGAAGTTATAAACTTTATATTTTTATAGTTGCTATTGTTGAATCTGTTTTATATTATGTATAACATAAGCGCATGATAATTATTTAAATTGTTATGTGAATTTGGTTAAAAGAACCATTTGATATTATCTCCATATACGAGATGCTTGATTTAACACAAAAAAAATATGCTTTAGCATATGGAAAACCTAATTTATACTAAAATGTTAATATGACTAGATTAGTGCAGGCCCATATTTGCTTGCAATTCTCCATCATTTGATTACAAAGAAAAAGTACCTAATTTAAAAAGTATAAAGCTCTCAAGAATGTTGCACCTCCCCCATCTTTAGAATTTGTTCGAACATGGCAATTACTGGATAGGACTCAAAGGCATAGAGTGGCTTATCCAAGGACAACCTATGTCAGTCAGGGCAGTTAATAGCAGGCACTGTTAGCTATGCTGATATGCAACCAAGCCAATTTGAGATGTCCTGACCATAGAAAGGTATTTGCTAATATAGACAATTACAAACATGGTGATGTAGGTATTTCCCCAGAAAGTTAAAGCCTGAAAGGGATTACTAACTTGGTTTGACCCTTCCCAGCTGACACATTAAGGCCAACAAATATAAGGAAATTAAGCCTACAGCCTGTTTGGAGGGTGGGGATGGCAAAAACGATTTGTAGACTCAATGTAGAAATTATTAATCTAAAATATCAATCTAGGACTAAAGCCATTATACCACTAACCTTACCCACTGTACCACTAACCTTATTACCAAATATCTCTAATATTTCCCCTTCAAACTGAAGCACAAATACTATCTATTACATAAACTAGGTAACTCTTGTAATTAAAACATAGCGTAGACTAGATACTATCTATTACATAAACTAGATAATTCTCGTAATTAAAACATAGAGTAGACTATGTAAAATAAGACATGGCCATGAATTCAAAAGGACAGTTAGGCAAAACTCTGAAAATAATTAATGGAATACCCATCTGATGAACCCTTCAACTTTATCAGTAGATTGATAAAGAAAGGATAAAGAGAGAGGATGAAAAACTAGAATGAAGAGACATCCTAGAAACATCTCTCGAGCAGGTCCTTGATGCGGTATATTCGGTAACAAGCAACAGACTGAGGGGAAAGAAAACACTCGAAGCTCTTAAATGAAAGGCAGGTAACTCAACTCAACCCTTCTAGCAGAGTAAAAACAAGAAGTTTAATCAAATCTTCACAGAAGATAATTAACATAACTCAGCCTTTTATTAGAAGTAGCACACTGAGCAGAATTTTTTTCCCTTTTTTGTTTGAGATTTCACTGTCTCTAGCAGTGGAAACATAACACAAAAATAGCATTGATTTCCAAAGGATGACAAGAAATGAGGATCAGAGGAAGTTCTGTGAAGAGGAAGTAAAAGCAACAAAGAAGGAGAAGTTTATAAAACCTATGGATCTATAGCAGCAAGGAGTACAGATCAACTCAGACCCAATGGTCAACGATAGAAACCATATGAGGGTTGTAAAACATGGAAGGTTGGCCTACAGAAATTGACAGTAGCAATCATGCTTGACAAAGGAGCTTCATGCAAGATAAAGGAAACAGCAGAGATGATCTTATTATCAACTTAAACTTGGAGATTGCTAGTGAAATGGCCCTCGAGCCAAGGAAGCAACAGCTTCAGCCAAGCTTGTAGCAGGCACAAGCATTGCTGATGATGTTGATGGGTGAATCTAAGGAGATGAGGCTAGAAGCATTGCAGGCTTGAGCCTGTGACCATGACAGGTGAGTTCTTTTTATGTATCAACGAGAAGTGGCGTCGCTATAGAGCTCACGTCGACAAAGGTCTAGTAGCACACTAGTGATCGCAGGTATGACTCATGTATGCAGTCACAATTGACGTGGGCAGTGCTTATGCAAATAAGCTCTGTTGATGAGGAGGCAGATAATAATGGTATGGTCAATCCCCTTGCGTTACAACCACAAAGACAATAACACACCTGTTTCATCACCATTACAAGGAAGGACAACAAGGATATCATCATCAGTGTGCATGGGAGCCTGCCAACGGGAGATGTGGGTGTTGGCAAGATGGCAACTTAAACGTATGAGGATGATCGTGCAGAGGAAGGGCTTACACAAGGTGCTCACACCAAGAAAAAGTTCGTATCAATAAGATGCACGGGGAGTATGTGGCCAATCTATACAAGGTGGGCATTTGAACAGAAGGCGTCATAGATTTGGCAAAGGCAAAAAGAAGAGAGAGAGGAGAGGTAGGTGCAAAAGACTAGCTTGAATTTATAGTCTACTTAAATTAATGCAACACAATAATAAATGAACAGATACAAAATTAAAAATTAAAAATAGGCAAAGAAATGAGTTAAGCTTTGGAAAAAATGAGAGGATCAATTGATTCTACCTCCAAAATTGTGTAGATAGGTACAACAGTCTCTCCGTCAATTACAATGTTCCTTAAAAGTGAATTGTGCCTCCGCCCATATGCTAATAGTATGTACTCTGATGTCGGTGAAAACTGCAAATAAAAATATTAACTAGAGAAATATTAAAAATATATTTATGGTTGATAGTGAAAACAGTACAACTGCAAAGGTTATATGCTAATAGTCTGATATAGGTGAAAATTGCAGATAAAAATATTAACCAGAGAAATATTAAAAATATATTTATGAGGGAAATAGTACAACTGCAAAGGTTATATGCTAATAATATGCACTATAATATAGGAGAAAACGGCAAATAAAAATATTAAAAATATTGAGCAGCGAAATATTAAAAATATGCATCGAAGTTATCACATAAACAAACTTCATCAAAGTTATGCATGCACATATTATCAGACAAATGTAGTGCAAGTTCTCTGCTACAACATACCAGTATAACTGCAAAGGTTATCAATAAACAAACTTGATCAACAATATGCATGCACAAATTACCAGATAATATGTAGTACAGGCAGTTAAGTGCAACAATATTATACCATTATCACCTGAAACCAATGCAATTTTTGCTGACTGCCACTAAAATTCATGATGCAGGAAGCTTAAAGTGAGTATTCTAATAAACTTATCCATAAAATCTGGAAGAATATGGTGCATTTGGGCTTTTTATATTTCCAATTCCCTTAATTTGTAAGGTATGTTGGGTGTGTCTTTTTCAAATCATAATCCATAGAGATGAAGGGTGTGTTTCCTAAACGCAAGGAAACCCTGAACAAAATAAGGTTGCAAAAAGATCTATCTAGTGGGTGGCACTTTTCCACCCTTTCATTTGGTAGAAAAAAGCAAAAAGAAGAAAACAGAAATTCTTCCTCAATTTTCGTCTATATTGCTTCCATTCAATTTAATTCACTTGTAATGAGACCTCCAATTCAATTTAAAATTTCAAAATTAATTTTTTACTATTCGAATCTATATCTTTCTTTATATTTTTCAAATAAAGATTTGAAATTTAATTTTGCTTCCTCACTCTTTTCCTCTAAAAACTCCAACTCTAGGCGAATAAATTTCATCATGGCCCGACCCAAGCCCGGATAAAGGAGGGTTGTGTTAGACTGTCAGCCAGTGTTAAAACATAAGCAAATATTACGTATGGATCCATCAAACTGTAACGCTAATGCTAAATTGTTCCCTAAAAAGAATGTGTTATAGGATCTAACTGCAACATCTTGGCAATGACCACTACATCTTCATGAGAACTTAGATGTAGTATTAAATATACTAGAGTTCTCACACTTTATGTTGGATAAAAATAAATATTATAGGAATATCGATTGTCTTATATTTGGAACATGGAACGTAGAATTACTCATTGATAAAATAATGGAGGTAATGGATATGATGATTAGAAGAAGAATTAATATTTTATATTTACAAGAGACGAAATGGGTAGGAGAGAAAACAAAAACAATAAAGAACACACCTTTTAAGTTATGATACGTAGAAAGAGTAAAATAAAAAATCAAGTAGATATTGTTGTAAATGGTTCGTTAAAGGACAAAATAGTAGTAGTTAGGAAGGAAGATAGAATTATAGCTCTCAAAATAGTGATAAGAAAATAAACTATTTATATAATTAGCATATATGCACATATATGCACCTCACGTAAGATTAGATGAAGACATAAAAGATAGAGTTTGAGAAGACAAGTAGTAAAAAATATTCCGACAAATGAGATAATTTTAATAAGAGATCTAAACGAGCATGTAGTAGTAAAATGAGAAATATGATACAGTACATAAAAGCTATGATTTTGGAAAAAGAAGTGAAGAGATAAATATATATTGGAGTTCGTGATAACATAATATATTTTTCAAGAAGACAAAAGAACATCTAGTTACTTTCAAAAGTTGCAAGTTGACTTTCTTATAGTCAAGAAATATGATAGAAAAATTTATAAAGATTGACCATTCCGGAAAAAAAGCACCCAACATAGGTTAGTGGTGTTAAACATGCGCATCAAGCATAATATCAAGAAAATATGCAATTGCTGCTAGGATCAAGTGGTGGAATTTAGAGGATAAGAAGTAAAGTATCTTTAAAGAGAGAGTACGAGCACAAGTATTAAGAGAAATATATGACGACTCAAATATAACATTAAATAAGATGACGTTAAATTTAAAAACAGTGGCTAAGAACGTACTTTAAGTCAAGAGAACAGGCACCACCAAATAAAAAATCATGGTGATGAATGAAAAAGTACAAAAAAATTAAAGGAACCGCCTATAAGTTACTATACACTTATAAGAATGAAGAAAACTTTATAAAATATGCAGTAGTCAAGAAAGAGACTTAGAAAGCAATGAGTGAAGCCAAAAATAAAGCTTTTGAATGCTTGTATCAACAGGTTGGTACAAAAGAAGAGAAAAGGAATATCTATAGAATGGCTAAAGCAAGAGAGAGAAAAATAAAGGATCTTACCCAAATAAGATGCACTAAAAATAAATCCAATAGAATACTAGTGAAGGATGAGGAAATAAAAGAGAGGTATTTTCATTAACTTTTTAATAAAAGGTTAAGTAATCAACCTAGCTTAGGAAATTTAAGTAAATAAAAGGAGTATAAAATTTACATTTTAATAGAGAATTCAAAATTCAAAAGTAAAGCAGACGTTAAATGGGATGAAAAATAGAAAAAAAAATTGAATCGGACGATATTATAAGAAAAGTATGGAAGTACCTAACGAAGTAAGATATTGAATGACTTACGAAGTTATTTAACTTAATATTGAAAATAAAGAAAATATTTAATCAGTGGAGAGTAAGTATTTTAGTTCTTTTGTATAAAAACAAATGAGATGTATAAAATTATTCGAATTATAAGAATATTAAGCTAATGAGTCATACCATAAAACTTTAAGAAAAAGTAATAAAAAAATTAAAGAAATTCACCAAGGTAACCAAAAATCAATTTAGATTCATGTCATTGACGATAAAAGCTATACATCCAAAAAGTATCAAGAAAAGAAGCAAAACTTACATCTTGCTTACATATGATATTTATTGATCTTATAAAATCTTATAATAAAATTATAAGAAAAAATATGTGAAGAATTTTAGAAAAAAAGATGTTAGCATAGGTATATTGAGACAATTAAACATATGTACAATGATGTAATGACAAAAATGAAAACTCTACACAAATTAACCGAAGTGTTTCCTATAAAAATCGCTTCCTTATAAAAATAGGGTTATGTTAAAGATTAACTCTAAGTTCATATCTGTTTATGCTAGTTACGGATGAACTCACTGAACACATCCAAGATAATTTACCATAGTGCATGTTGTTTGCAAATAACATTGTTTGGTTAATGAGACTTATGAATGAGTAAATACTAAGCTCGAATTTTGGCAAAAAACATTAGAGGTTAAAGGTTTTAGGCTTAGTAGATTAAAAATAGAGTATCTAAAATTTAAGTTTCGCAGTAGTAGACATACCAAGATAATTATTAAGATAGGAGAGTTACCTATATCAAAAAGTTTTAAATATCTATGATCGTTTTTGCAAAAGGTACATCAGATACAAGCAGGATGGTTGAAATAAAAGAGGGTGTTGTTCTTGTGATCATAAGATACCTTTAAAGCTTAAAGGAAAATTCTACAAAATGGCAGTTAGACTTGTTATGTTATATGGAGTTGAATGTTCGGCTATGAAGTGAGCAGACGAACAAAAAATGAAAGTCGTAAAGATGAAAATGTTAAGGTGAATGTATGAACATATAAGATTGGACATGAAAAGAAATAAGAATAGAGAGAATCGGGATTGCACCTACTGAGAAACACTTCGACGCATTTAAGATAGTATAGATACATTTAAGATGGTATAGATATGTATTTAACCAACCAATAAATATCCCAATTAGGCGATATGAGATCATGATAAATATACACATTAATCGAGAAAAAGGAATACTAAAAAGAAGTTGATTAGTAACGATAAAACATAATAAAATTCATTTAAATATATAAATATAGATAATGATATAGTAGGGAATCGAACCTAATGGCATAGGAGGATCCATATAGCGACCCCACTTAGTGAGATAAAAGTTTGATTGTTGTTGTTGTATTCTTTTCCACTAAAGAAACAAATGGCCAGAAAATATTTCTCAATCCTTTTTCTATGAATTTTTTTTCCCTGCCCTCCTAGTTGTTTCCTTTCTTCCTTTATAGGAAAGGGGGAGTAAGAATAAGAATTCACAAGAAAAGTAAGTAGAGACCAAACATGTCACATACATGCTAAGGACCAAAGCATCAGCAGTTATAGCAAAATAATTTGACAATTTGGTACATCTACCACAATATCACAAGATTTATACGTTTTCCTTCCAAGTCAATGTAATTGATCCACAAATAAATTGCATGCTGAAGTGCTTATATTTATTTGAAATATCAAAAAAAAATGTTTTCCTGTACTGACCTGAATGGATGTGAGACAATGGGCAGCTCTGATTGCCCTTGAAGACAGGATCATACTAAAACTATATGGAGAAAGGAAATGAACCACTGGACAACATTAATAACAAAGAAAATTTACCAAGTATATAATTACTACGAATACAACTTTATGGGGCTCTTACGTTGCTTCTTCGAGAGAATAAATGCGAAGCTCATACATAATTTGGTTGGCAGGAATTGGATGCCGTGTTGGTGATGAAGCCATCCCTGTACCACCATGTTGCATCTGCAAGTTGAAACCTGGATCACCTTC
Source organism: Curcuma longa (assembly GCA_025388495.1). Lineage (NCBI taxonomy): Eukaryota > Viridiplantae > Streptophyta > Magnoliopsida > Zingiberales > Zingiberaceae > Curcuma > Curcuma longa. The sequence goes on from JAOBBC010000002.1 coordinate 1,642,497, forward strand.
CAAATGAGGCACCAAACAGGCAACACAAGCTACAAGAAATCGTCCACATGGAGAAAAGTGGGTGCCCATTTCACTGTCAACACAGGAACATCAAATCATCAACCAATCTCTATCTAACTAAAAACATCAATACAAGGTATTCCACATCTTGTATACTGACTAGAATAAAATAGTGCCCCAACAACTGTAAGCAATCTGCAAATGAAGTTCAGTGAAAACATCCTCAGCGCATAGTATCACAATAACTAAAGTAAATTTGTTCATTAATCTAACATAGGATCCCATCATTTTTAATGACGCTACCTTATGAACTTCAATTAAACATCAATTTTCTAATCAGGCAAACATAATAGAAGAAGACTAGACTATGAAAGAAAAGAGGGTTTGAATTTACATATTATGCATACTCAATCCCCTTAAGCCAGATAGAAAATCATTGAAGGGAAGGACACAAGTTTTTTCAATCACAAAAAATGCCCATAATGCTGAAGCTATATTAGTGATCCACTAATGCCAATGAGATCTGGGTGAGCCAGGTAAGAAATTGTTTACACAAGTCAGGGAGCAGAATGATTCATTTAAGTTTCAGATTTGAGAATACTTGAGATAGTGGAACAAGGAAATATAACCATAAAGAGGTGGTAGAGAAGGTAGGGAGACAGCATGAACATGGCATATAAGAACAAAGATAAGCAACCTCTCATTCTTCTTTCTCGTCTAAATCTGTCTCCCTAAAAGCATATTAGTTTACCATCACCATATCATATCTCCCTTCTGGATAAATGACACAACCTGAATAAATGCACTTGAATTGCTGATCTCAGTCCATAAATGGAAACAAAATCCATATTATTGCCACTCTCATTTTGAAATCTTCATCCTGTTCTAAATAACTGTCATTCGATACTCATGATTGGAGCAAAGATTTACTACCACTAGAGAATGTGTGCTTCCCCCATAACCACAATGCAGATGACCAGAAGTCATTAAGAATCATAAGCAAAGTTAATCAACTTAAGCAAATTCACCTGCAAAGGACAGCATTTGGTATAGTTAAGCGGCATTTATCCGATTCTAAGGTGCCACATGGATCTTGAATATCATGCAGCCATATTTTCAATTTAACCGTGCATGGTAATTCAGCTGCTGCAGCTGTAGCTGCAGCTAACGATCTATGATTCTCAGACTCAATACTGTTAGAACCACCATTAGGTGCAGCTTCATCAGTTTGGAAATTCGTTAATAAGGAACCTTCACCTGTCCCTATACCAGCAATCTGACGAGAACGTGATCGCTGGCGAGAACCTGATTGTCCAGATACCCTAAACAGGCTAACAGCAGATGCTGTTGGCAAAGCAGTTGAATCCATATTATGAGGATCAGGCAACTCAGACGCTAACAAGCCAGAATCAGTTAGATGAAGAGCCATTGAGTTACCATGCAAAGCACTGTCAACTGGTAATGATGTGCGCAATCCAGAATGAGATTGACCAATCAACCAACCTTGCAGGAAAGGCAACTCCCAGTATGCTGGATCACTGGAAGGAATAACATGATGAAAGTGTCCACGGTCTATATTTCTGAAAGTCATCTGTATGTCGGTCCTTCGGAAGGAATTTGTGGAAATTTAGGCAGGTAGTTCATCTAAACCCAACCTGGACTGCCGTATAGGATTGTGCATGGCCACACTAGACTCAACAGATGGTGGTACATTGAATGAAACATCCTTCCCCTCAGCAACACCAGAGCTGGTTGGTTGCAATCCTACTGTAGGCAGTACCTCAGTGGTCTCAATTCTTTCTCTGATTGAAGAATCTGTTGCCTCAGTTCCAGCCAAAAAAGAATCTGCAGCTTCATCCTCTTCCATCGCATTTGAAGAAGAAGCTATATCCATAGGAATTATAGTGTTCTCAATATGGTTTCCAAGATCCAGACTCTGTCGACCAGTGAGATGTGAAGAAGATTCTAATCTTTGAGCAGCACTTCCCAAGCCATTAGTCCTCCCATTCTGCTCAATTACATGCCTTATAAGGTTGTCGGAACAAATAAAAAGGTGTAAAAGCAACTTCAGATTGCAAGTGTAGACATACATTCCTGTTCCTGTTTGCAATCACAATGGTCGGAGGGGGATACTGCAAATAACCAGATGATGTTGCAACAGTCAATGGTGAATCAGGAGAATCAAGATCATTAACCTGTGAAACTATAAGAGTAAGCAGAGCAGAAGAAATTTCAAATGTGCACAAGTTTATAAAGAAATAATGAGACCTCAGCTGTAAGCAAAAAAGGAGCAGCTTGTCGATGGAAATGCACAGCCCTCAAAGAACGGCGGGTCTTTAGCACGATTGTTGGTGAGGATGCTTCTGCTTTTTTCTTGTAGTTCCATATGTGAAGCTATAGATATGATATTTATAGGATTGTTTATCCATCAGTTCATAAATTATACCAAAATGAAAGAAAAATCAATGATTAATGACAGGAGAAAAAAGAACTCACTTTATGACCTGAGGCAACAGCAAGGAGCTCTCCTTGGGCATGGAAAGCAATAGAAGCGATTGGGCGATCTGCAGACGAAATAATATTGCAAAAAAGTCTATCAATAGAAGATTAAACAATGATAAATCATTTATAGAAGTAGAAAAAATTAAATGGTAATGATAATTGTATGCCTAGACAAGAATAGGAGTTTGGCAGGATATATTACAAAAGTCACGTGACCCTATACAGCTAGAAGTTTGTGCATCCCATAGATGAACTTCATGATCCAAGCTGCCACTAGCAAGTATATCCGAATACAATGGATGGAACCGAACCTACAGAAAGAAGTTAAAAAGAAATGAAGGGTATGGGAAAAAAGACTACTTTTCAAAGCCATATATAGATTAACAAAAGAATAACACGTCTAAAATCCAAGTTGATAAAAAGGTGTTGCAAATATAAAGATTGAACACTCAGAAGAAATTGACGTGTGGTGCAGGCGTACTTTAAGAATATTGTCTCAAAATGTCATTTTAAACCATTATATGTGGGAAAATAAAACAGTAACATTCGCAGAGAAAATAACAGGAGGAAAAAAGTCAGAAACCATAAAGATATTATATGACAATAAATTTACAAAATCTAAAAAGTATATATAGTCTATAGACTCTATACATACCACCCAAGGTGTTCGTCGATGGCCACTTAGCACCTTTATACATTTTCCAGTTTGGCAATCAACTATCTTAACAGTATGGTCGCCACTGCAAGGATTTAGCAAGTCGAGCCATCAATTGAAAATCAAAAGTAAAGCAACAGACACCAACTTACTGGGTCGAAGCAAGTATTTTTCCATCAGAACTAAATGCTGCTGCAATGGTGGACCTTGGAGGTGGCACAAGAGGGCAATACTTTGCTGACAAATGATGCAAGGACTCTGCCTCTACCCTGAGCATATAATTTACCATATGATCATTTAGAGCTGAGTTTGACAGATAAAGCAGGCCATTTACATTACAAATTGTAGGTTCTAAGATAATTAGCAATAACCTAATACTGTAGAGAATGACAATTGAAGACTGATTTACCAAGACAGCAAAGCATGTTTAACATCTATGTTACATCTTGGCCAACCACAATCAACTCTACAGATTAAAGCTTCTCCCCAATGCCGCTTGTGACTGTTCTTTGCTCGTGGAGAAACCTCTCTCCATGCCAACAACTGGGAAACATTTTTATGACTGGATAAAAGAAAAAAAGTTATTCCCTGCTAGATTAGTATGCTATTCTAAAAAGGTAGATCATTATATAAATCACAAATTCTTCATAACAGATATAAGACCTCAGCCATCTATATCAAATTAATTAAGAATGGTATCACATGGCATAACAGGTATCACACCTCAGCCATCCATAATAAAGTGTCAACATTCAGTTAATTGCCAATCAGGGGCGGCTCAAGCCTACGGAGGGCCCTAGGCGAATTTTTTTTAAATGATTGTTATTATTTTAAAAAAAAAATTCTCTCATTCTTTTCTTCTATTTTTCTTTTTTTCAGGCGTTTTATATGTCCAGAATCATATTTTTTAGCAGACATATTTATATTCAAATAATAATAATAATAATAATATAATTTTCTACTATTTTATATAAATAAAAATATTTTAAAATTAAATAATAATAAACGATCCTACTGATCTGTAAACGATCCGTAAACGACCTAAAATTAATAATAGAAACTGAAAGATGAATATTTACTTTGATAATGAACGATCTACTGAGAATTAATAATAGATCCGGAAGTAATCTACCTTGGTAGTCCGCCTTGTCAGAAACGATCCACCGCCCCGCCCCGCGAACGATTCGTCAAAGGACTCGTAGAATAACCTGATCAAACACGAAAAATCACTACTTAAATCTCAGCAATAATAATACTGGAAGAAAGAAGCGAAGTACATGTGTCCTACTTGTTATGAGCTCAAATTAGCAATTAATTTGAAAACAGTACAATCGTAGAGTAAGCAGAAGTACATGCATCATTAAAGCAGTTATAAGAATAATAAAAACAAAATATAGTGGCCTAAAAGGGAAGC
>JAOBBC010000002.1:1740487-1751435 GCA_025388495.1 Curcuma longa
AACGAAAAAAAAAGAAAATTCGCGCGATTACGCTTGGCCCGCGCACGGTGTGTCGCCGGGCCTCGATGGCATCGCCGACCCCGGGCTGGGCCTCCGACGGCGTCGCTGGGCTCAGGTGGCGTCGCCGAGGCCTCGCGACGCCTCCGGAGGCATCGCCGAGCCCGGGCGACGCCTCCGGAGACGTTCCCTAGCCGAAATTCCTGTGCCGGCGCGGTGCCGGTGCCTAGGCGGAACGAAATTTTTCACCCGTATCCCCCGATACGGCACGAAATTTCAATCCTTGGATAAAACAATGGAAGGCTGATGGATAAAAAACAGGTTTAACTACCTAATAAAAACCAATTCATTGCAAGTTACAATAGAAATCCTCAGCTTATTCCTTCAGCACTATGCTTGTGGATGACGATTTCATTACATATTTTATAATGAACAAAATTCTGATCTTGCACAGTTCCAATTATTAACCATCAATTTATCCTCCTTGTAAGATGCTTCATGGAAGAATTTGAACATGTTTAAAAGTAGAAAGAAAACCAAACTCTCTTTCTGCTTCCTCTGTCTTTAATCAAAATCTGGTTATGGTTGTTATAATAATAATATAATAATAATTGTTAAAGACCAATCCGGTATCGAATCCGATAAAATAATATCAGAGACGACATATCTGTCATACTTTCATTAGTTAATAAAATACATAGAAGAACTATTTAAGATAATTAACCAAATTCTTTCCCTTAACATGGTATCAAATCCCATACCAATCTCTTCTACCTTCCATTCCGTGCGTTGGTACTATTTTGTTCAATTGATAAGCAAATCTTCCCTGGAGAACAGAATTGCACAAACTTTTCTTGTTTAGCAACACATGAGAATGCCCAAACTCGCCAAAGACTGCATCTCCCATTCACGCTCAGCACAACCCCGGACAACGCATTGATTTTGTTCATCCCTTAAATTCCCTCGTCCATTGCCCCACTACCGTCTTGATGTGGATGAATCCAAGTTTCCAGCTATTCCCGCCGCCACCTTGACAAGGGTGAGCTCGCTACTGACTGGCTTGACAATGCCAAGGGAACCCAAGTCCTTGGATGCCCCCATTGCCACCACCCTCTTAAGACAATCCACGGCGTGTGCCTCCCGCAGCCCTCGCCCACATGCTCACTCATCAAAGACCATTACATCCGAACATCTCCTGAGTTGAACATCATGAGTCCCCATCCACCTCTCATGAAGCCTTTACCTTAATCCAACTCATCACTACACTCGTCCAGCACTGCCGATTGGGAATCAGTGGATCTTCGCCAAACAAAGACAGTTTCTGGTATATTTGAAGTGGTGGATCTTCTCAATAGAGACAAGTGACTTTCCACTGACCAAACATACTATATCCTTTACCCAAGGGAACACTCTTCTGGCATTCCAAATTGGCAGATTTAGCAGCAAGTTTGCACTGCCCACTGATGTTTTAGCTGCAAGTTTGCTCCACTGAGCAGAGGTTCAGCATTAGTTACAGGAGGCACACTGTTCCTTGTTCAGATTGGGTAGTGGTGGATCTTCCCCAAACTATCACAATTTCTAGTACATATGGCGTGGTGGATCATGTCAACTGAGTGGCGTAACTTTCCACTTCCTGCCTGTCCAAGCATACCATATCCTTCAACCAAGCCATCACCTAAGAAGCCTTCTTCTGACACTACAAATTAGCAGCTTCAGTTACAAGTTTGCTCTACCCAACTGAGCAGCGTAGAGTATGTATGTTCCTTGTTGAACAATCAAGCTACATATAAACTTCGATGAAATTAATGAAGTAAAGGATAATTATCACACAAAGTGAAAATAAACCTCACATAGAAATTAGCAAAGAAGAAATTTGATTAATCAACACTTGATTATTTACATCACTTTTATAGATTCACTATTGAAAAAACTAGGAGATCAATAATGGCTTGAGAACATATATTTCGAATAAACTCTTACCATATACTGTGCTAAATATACCTATCAAACTCAAGTAAATTATTCCTTTTAAATTAAGTTAACAAACTCCAACAACTAAATTAGAAAATTTATCAAAATTAATTACAAATTTAAAAGTCTAATTAAAGCATTATTAGGTTGTCCTTTCCAAATTATAAAAAATAATATTAGCATAAATTGTGAGCTTCTTCAATTACTCATATTATAGCATCATTTGAACTTTGCCTTTCATAAAGCATAAAGTGTTTGTCATCTTGTTCTTTAGACTTATTTTTCCTTATGAGTTTTCATTTTGTTTAGGGTTTAGTGTTTAGGGTTTGTCCTTCCTTTTTGGTCGCCCCTTCTAGCAAATAAGAAATGTTGTAATCTAACCAATCATGTGGCAAAGATGATGTTCATGTCAGCATAATAGTGACATGGCATGAAAGAGGTAATGTTGAGGATGAATACACAAAATTAGTACCTATGATAAAGTCAATATACAAAGACAAATGCTCAAATTCTCCAACAAATTAGCATATCCTTCATTTGAAAACTGAACTAAAGCTTAAATAAGTTAGCAAGTTAAATAAATAATCATTATAATCAATTTTCCTCATAATAGGGTCATATGAAGTACATATGAAGGATATGAATGCTCCAAAATAGATGAAAATTTAAGTTTCATAAATGCATTATAAAATTTTAGTGTATTGAGTATATTATAATAATTATTATTTAGTACAATTTCATTTCTAGTATCAAGAGATTTAACTCTTAGATGTAAAGTGTAGCTCTCAATTTGGTGGACAGAAGAAAACAAAGAAAATAACTCAGTTGCTTGACACATTAAAACCACAAGTAACCATGGAAGAAAATGTACTGATAAAAGTCTTTAAGTTGATGTATTGCATTAATAGTTGATCATATTTATTTTTCTATGTTTTCTCTTTTAGCTTTTTCGGATATCATGAAAAGTTATAATTTAGAGGATTCTTCTAAAGTTGCATAATCAAGTGTTTCATCTTAAGGTGTCATTGGGAGCTCTTCTAAAATGTCAACAGAGGACTTTGAGTTAAGCTATCAAGAGGCTTCTTTGATGAGTACAACTTAATTAAAAGTTTATTGATTGTAAGTAAACTTAGGATGTTATTTTTGAATTTTGTTCACTTAAAATGTTTAAGTATTGATTTTTATAAAGAAAAAAAACTATTAAATTTAAAATTTGATAAAATCTTGAATTGACAAAAATAGATGAATCGAATCATTGAACATGAAATGAGGGCATTGAGTTTAAAGTCGGATTGGTTTTGAATTGAATCCATCAGATAGGCACGGAGATAAGGATTACATGGGTTCAAACTGGAGTCGATTTGGATTTAATTTGACCAAGTTATGACAGAACCAAATTTTAAACAAGTTAAACCAATTCAATCAATTTAAAACAAATTAAGATATTTTTGAGAAAAATTTTTCCTTTCTTTTCCCCTGGGCTCTCTCCATCGCCGTTGCATGCCATGCTTGTGAACCTACCACTCGCCATCTGTGCTCCTCTTTCCACGTGCCTTGATCCCTTCTTATCTTCTTCTTCCTTCATTTTTCCAGCACCAGCAGCCTTTTCTTCTTCCTTTTCTGTTTTCCTCTTCACTATTAAATAGCAGCAGCACCTTGTTGCCTTTTCAGCCAACCAACAGCAACAAAATAATTGTTGTCTTCCGCAGCAACCTTTACCTTCTTTGTTCAGCAATAACACCAACAAATCAGCAAGAGTAATAGCTCTAGCCCCCAATAACAACTGGCGAAGCTAGCCAGGGCCATCGTCAGAGCCCATCGGAGCTAGCCAAGGCCATCGGCTAAGAGGAGAAGGTTCTCCTCCCTTCCCTTTTACTGTCTCAGTAGTTTTTTTTTTTAATTCCTAGAAAGGGCTTCTGTTCTTCCAGCAATGGAACTCCAGCTCCTCATATTCTTCTTCCCTTCACTTGATAGCAGCAACAACGTAGTTGTTGTCCTCTTCCAGCAAAAGTAAGTCCAGCATCTCCCAAGATCCTTCTTCCTTGTTCCAACCAACAGCAGCGAATATTGTTGCTTATCACAGCAAGCATTGCTAATTCTGCCACCCACTGCTGGAGCACCAAAGGAGAGAGCTGACAACTCTTGTGTTGCCCAAACCATGGGGAATCATAGCTTTTCCTTGTTTTTGAATCTTCTGGTTTTCTCATTCAAGGAGATTGTCGTATGTACAATGACCAATTGAGAATAAGAATTGATAAATAATTATTTATTGATATTGAAAAATAATTAATTAATTTGGATAAATTATGATTTTTGTTTAGGTTCGATTCGCTCGAGCGTTTGTATCAACGAAACACCTCTATTGTTTTATCAGTCGAAGGAATATTACAAGGTAACGAGATCAAGATTTGATACATCTTGTGTTATTATGCTATTGGATATCATTTTGAGTATTTGAGTTATTTTCGTATTATACATATAGATACGAGTTCGAATGAAGCACGGTGACCCGTCAATACTCGAAACTTTTGTTGTAAATAAAAGTGAATAAATTCTATCATTTGACTTGTTATACATTTTCTTGTGCATGAATAACTAGATAAATGGATTATTATGCTTATATGATTGTTTTCACAAATGGGATAAAAAGTATATTTACAAATAGCGAAATGGGTTAAAATAATTAAATCATCAGAGGATCAATAATTGATATTATTTCATATTCACATGTGGGTTCATATGGGGATTAAGATGGAAATGATTATTTTAAATATTAAAATAAATATTCTGACTTATTCTTCGGTTGATACTTATGTTTAAATTTACTTGACCTTCCATATTATTGATATTTCTTATTGTTGGAACACGTAGTTTTATGTTTTATAACTTTTACATGTGGATATGATATCTTAATCAACTACCATGATTCATATGAAAAGTTTAATTTGGGTTGGTCATTTAGATTAATCGATAAGATGTGAATTTAAAATTGAACAATTGTGATAAATGAAGAAAATGAAATACTAAAAGTAAAAACTTTGAGCCTAACCTTATTCTAGAATACCTGACGGCCCACATGAGTTGTGGTAGTGTGGGTTGCCCGCGGTCAGCATCTATTTACGCAATGATACTTTATTATTGTATTCCACCTGTGAGGGGGGCTTTTTGCCCATACATCAAATAATATTTATTACACTTTGAGGATACTGGCTCTAGTGATTCACTCTTAGTTGATTTATCTAATTTAGATCATTAATGATATTTATATATGTTGATACTCATATAATTTGTGATAGTTATCCATGTTGATATTATACTATTAATGACCAGTATATGTTGATTAAATGGTGATAATTGAGAATTCATCTTAATTGATGATAATAGATGATAATTTTTAACTCTAAATTTCAAGATAAAAATGCAAGATGATTATAGATATGCATTTATATATCAATTGAGAACATAAAGAAGAACTTAAAGTTATCATAAAAGATTATGATCTATTCTATTCCTTGACCTCTTAAACAAGATTAAATTCATACACATTTATTCTGATTACTCACTTAGTCATTTGTGCTTACTATCTACTTTCCTTAGCCTCCAGTTTTGCAGGCACATGCACCCTTTTTGATATTATAGTTAATTTTAGCTTATACATAGAGTTGCTCAAATATTTCGACCTGCTGATTCCTGATTTAGTTTGATGTTTATTTTGTTGTATTTACATTTTGTTTCATTTGTTATTTTATTCGTACAGTTTTTATTGTATATGAAGAAAATGATATATAAATAAATAAATTTGATGAATTTCATTGTTATCTTGTTTATATGGTTCTAATAGATCTCTTTTATTATACTATCACCAAGTGGAGTACCTTCTAGTGTGCGAGAATTACACCCCTGAGCATGACAGTTTTAGTGGTATTAGAGCTCAATTTGCCATTTTTGTAAGTGGGTTTTGGTTTTATTTCTTGATTTTTGTTTTCTAACTTTGTGGTTTCTAACAAAGGAAATTAAACACAAATCGAGGTGTATCTCTAAGCTATAGGACCTAGATGTTCTTTTATTTGTTGTTTAAGTATTTTTAGATATGATTGATTATTAAGATTTAGTTGATTCTGTCAAGCAATGCCATGAGGTGGAACTATTTGTGGTTGGGGTTGTATCGATGATCTTAGTCGCAGCCATACACATAAGCATGCATTTGTTGATCCAAAAGTTGGTCAAGGTATGGATGATGTATCTATCTCCATCTTGGAGACATATTCGAACCCTAGTTTGATTTCAAGTGGGCAACCATAATAGGCTCTGAGAATTGGTGATGATAACACCATCAAGTGAAGTATTAATGTCAGATTAGGAGATTAAGAGTTATCCCTTGGACTTCAATAGTCATGTCCTTATAGTGGATCTATAAGTGCTATAGATTACTAAATTCGATATTATTTTGAGTATTGATTGGTTGTCAGAGCATTATGCCACTAGGTGGGAATTTATTGGGATTAATGATTGAGGAATATCTATTATTTCAAATCTCCCAGCTCAATAATTATTAGCTCAAGGATATAAGGGATATCTTCTTGCCATTAAGTTGCTTCTTAGCATAGCTTTAATATTGAAAGCTCCATATCGGATGTAACCAAGAGAACTAGAGGAACCAAGGATTTTACCAATCTTAGTGTTTCTCCTTGGGGTGCTTTAGTTCTTTTTCTTAAGAAGAAAGATGGATCCTTCTCGAGGATATAAGAGATATCTTCTTGCCATTGAGTTGCTTTTTGGCACAGCTTCAATATCGAAAGCTCAATATCAGATGGAACCAAGTGAATTGGAGGAACCAAGGATTTTATCCGTTTTAGTGTTTCTCCTTGGGATGCTCCAGTTCCTTTTGTTAAGAACAAAGATAGATCTTTGAGGCTCTGCATTGATTATACACAGTTAAATTCTGTAACTATCAAGAACAAGTATCCTTTATCAAAAATAGATGATCTATTTGATCTGCTTAAATTCGGTACTCGAAGATCAATTTGAACTCAAGCTATATCATTAGTTACGGATTAGAGATACAGATATTTCGAAGACTATCTTCCATACTCAGTATGGATATTTTGAGTTTTTGATAATGTCATTTGGGCTTACCAATACTCCTGTAGCTTTTATAGAAAATCGGGTATTCTTGGATTATTTAGACCGTTTTGTAATTATCTTTATTAATGATATTCTGGCATATTCAGTAGAGGAGCATAAATAGCACCTCGGCATGATTTTGGAAACATTACTGAAAGCACGTTTTTATGCAAAGTTCAGTAAATGTGTTTTTTGACTTACTTCTGTGAAATGTTTAAGACATGTAGTTCCTAGCAAAGGTATTTCAATAGACCCTCAAGGCATATTTGGTTGAAGATTACTGCTGATAACCTTGGTTATCTACCTAAGGTTATGTTATTTAACTCTATTTGATTTAAGTAATGAGTTATTCCCAAGTAATGGAGCATACCTACCGCGTCAGCAAGTGAGGGCATATAACCTGAAATGTGATGACCTCGGAAGTGTGAGGTTTTACATGATTCCAAGGTTAACAAAAAAAATTTCCAAAATTATCCTCTAATTTTTGCCCTTTCGGACAAAAATACCCCTAAAATTTTATCAAATCTCAATTTGCCCGAGATATAACTAAGTTTTTGTTGCATTATCTAGGGTTGAACAAAATAATATTAGATTATATTTTATTCCTAATAATCACATAACCAAAATTATGCATGATTATTTAAACCAAACGCACTCTCAAAAGATCGAAGCGGTTGTCATATGAGAACCACTAAAGTCAGTATAGGAGATTCATAATTTTCTCGAACTAGTCGGTTGCTATCGGAGATTTGTTGAAGGATTAACATTGCCACACTTTTAATCCAGTTGACTAGAAAAGTGGTCAAGTTTACTTGGACTAAGGCTTATGAAGCAAGCTTTCAGGAACTCAAGCAGAGATGGTGAGTGCTCCAATGTAGTTATTCCCTCTAGAGGGGATGGATTTATTCTTTACACGGATGCACCTATTCATGAATTAGGTGTTGTTTTAATGCAGCATGATTGAGTGGCAATTTATGCTTCTCATCAGTCATGAGAAGAATTATCCCGTACACGATTTAGAGTTAGCAGCTATTATTTTTGCCCTCATGATTTAGAGACGCTACCTCTATAGAGTTACCTTTGAGATATTCACTGATCACAAGAGTTTGAAATACTTTTTTACACGAAAAGAGTTAAACCTTAAACAGAGAAAGTCGATGGAGTTTTTGAAAGACTTTGACTGTACTATTAACTATCACGCTGGAAAAGCTAATGTAGTAGTAGAGGCATTGGGTAGGAAGCCTAGAGGAATATTGGTAAGTCACAGTGTAGCAGTTACTAAGATAGTCAGCCAATTTTCAAAGTTAGATTTGACTGAAGTAAAATAGTCACTATGTGGTATATTGGTCTCATTGATCACACAATCCCTATTGGTTGAGCGGATCAGATGGAAGATAAATATATCAGGACTATAGCTAGTGAGTTGGAGTTAGGCCCAAAAGCAGAATTTTCTCATGATATGATTTTCAGAAGGCATTGAATATTGAACTGTGTTTTAGCACTGATTTTCATCCTCGATTGATAGACAATTGAAGCATACTATCCAAACTTTAAAGGATCTTTTGTGTGCTTGTGTATTAGATTTTGGTGGTAGTTGGAAGGAGCATCTACATTTGATCAAGTTTGTCTATAATAATCATTACCACTCTGCTATTCAGATGATATTTTTTTGAAACACTCTATGGCAAAGTATGTAAATCTCCTATATTATGGAATGAGGTTGGGAAACGTCAACTCTTAGACCCACAGAGTATTCAACAGGATGCTGAGTTAGTACGTATTATTAGATAGATACTGTTGACTGCTTAGAATTGACAGAAAAATTACACAGACCGAAGACAAAGAATATTGAAATTCGCAATAGGTGATCGTGTATTCCTTCATGTTTCACCTATTAAAGGAATTAAAATATTTGATTTGAAAGGGAAGTTGGCTCCTAGATTTATCAGACCTTTTCAGGTCTTGGAGCGGATTAGTGTCATTACATATCGACTTGCATTACCCCTTGCTTTAATAGAAGTTCATAATGTCTTCCATATTTCTATGCTATGGAAGTATGTTTCAAATCCAACATACGTACTGGAGAATCTCACAGTTCCATTGCAGCTTGATGTGACATATGAAGAATTTCCTGTTTGTATTCAAGATCGCAAAGAACATCATTTACGGAACAAATGGATATCTTGTAAAGGTCGAGTGAGAGCACCACTTTGATCGAGAAGAAATTTGGGACCATGAGGATGATATGCCCACCAAATATTCCCACTTATTCAGCTCATGTATTGATTCTCCTTATTTACTTAAATTTGGAGATCAAATTTCTTTTAGTGGAGGAGAATGTTAAGTGTTGATTTTTATAAAGAAAAAAACTATTAAATTTAAAATTTGTTAAAATCTTGAATCGAGAAAAATAGACAAATCGAATTGTTGAATACGAAATGAGAGCATTGAGTTAAAGTCGGATTAATTTGATAAGGATTACATGGGTTCAAACTGGGATGAATTTGGATTTAATTTGGCCAAGTTTTAAACGAGTTAAACCGGTTCAATCAATTTAAAATGAATTAGGGTATTTTTAGAAAACTTTTTCTTTTCTTTTCTCTCGAGCTTTCTCTCCACCACCGCTACATGCCACACATGCGAACCCGCCGCTCGCCACCTATTCTCCTCTTTCCACACACCCTAATCCCTTCTTATCTTCTTCTTCCTTCATTTTTCTAGCACCAACAGCCTTATTTTTCCTCCTCTATTAAATAGCAACAGCACCTTACTGCCTTTTCAAGCGACCAATGACAACAAAATAATTGTTGTCTTCCACAACTTTTCTTTGTTCAATACCAACAAATTAGCAAAAGCAACAGCTCTATCCCCCAAAACAACATATGTACTGAAGAATCTCACAGTTCCATTGCAGCTTGATGTGGCATATGAAAATTTTCTTGTTTGTATTCTACATCGCAAAGAACATTGTTTGTGGAACAAATGGATATCTAGTAAAGGTTGGGCGGGAGCACCACTTTAATCAAGAAGAAACTTAAGGCCATGAGGATGATATGCCCACCAAATATCCTCACTTATTCTCCTCATGTACTGATTCTCCTCATTTACTTAAATTTGGAGATCAACTTTCTTTTAGTGGGGGAGAATATCAAGTGGTGATTTTTATAAAGAAAAAATATTAAATTTAAAATTTGTTAAAATCATGAATCAAGAAAAAAAGACAAATCGAATTGTTAAACACGAAATGAGGGCATTGAGTTAAAGTCAGATTGATTTTGAATTGAATCCAATGGATAAACACGGAGATAAGGATTACATGGGTTCAAACAGAGGTCAATTTGGATTTAATTTGGCTAAGTTTTAAACGAGTTAAACCCGTTCAATCAATTTAAAACGAATTAGGGTATTTTGAGGAAACTTTTTCTTTTCTTTTCTCTCGAGCTTTCTCTCCATCGTCGCTACATGTCACGCATGCGAACCCGCCGCTTGCCACCTATTCTCCTCTTTCCACGCACCCTAATCCCTTCTTATCTTCTTCTTCCTTCATTTTTCTAGCACTAACAACCTTATTTTTCCTCTTCTCCATTAAATAGCAACAACACCTTGCTGCCTTTTCAAGCGACCAACAACAACAAAATAATTGTTGTCTTGCACAACATTTCCCTTCTTTGTTCAACAATAACACCAACAAATCAACAAGAGCAACAGCTCTAGCCCCCAAAACAACTGCTAAAGCTATCCAGGGCCGTCACTGGAGCCCGTCAAAGCTAACCGAGGCCGTCAGCAAAGAGGAGAAAAATTCTACTCGCTTCCCTTTTACTGTCTCAGTAGCTTTATTTTTATTTTTATTTTTATT
>JAOBBC010000002.1:1751535-1764513 GCA_025388495.1 Curcuma longa
CCCAACTATACATTTACATATTTTCAACCCCAACTTTCCGTTGAAAAAATACAACTTAAAACCAAACACCCCCTTAGTTGTTGTCCTCTTCGAGAAAAAGTAAGTACAACATCTTCTCAAGAATTCTTTCTTGTTCCAACCAAAAGCAACGAATATTGTTGGTTGCTTCTATTCATCGCAACAAGTGTTGCTATTTCTGCCACCCACTGTTGGAGCGCCAAGGCAAGGGCTGACAACTCTGGTGTTGCCTAAACCAAGGGGAATCATAGTTTTTCCTTGTTTTTGAATCTTCCAGTATTCTCATTCAAGGAAATTGTCATATGTACAATGACCAATTGGGGGGTAAGAATTGATAAATAATTATTTATGATATTGAAAAATAATTAGTTAATTTGAACTAATTATGATTTGTTGTTTAGGTTCGATTAGTTCAAGCATTTTGTATCAACAAAACACCTCCATTGTTTTATTAATCAAAGAAATATTACAAAGTAGTGAGATCGAGATTTGATCTATCTTATGTTATTATGCTATTGGATATCATTTTGAGTATTTGAGTTATTTTCGTATTATATGTGTAGATACGAGTTCAAGTGGAGCACGGTGAACCGTCGACACTCAAAATTTTTGTTATAAATAAAAGTGAATAAATTCTATCCTTTGACTTATTATACATTTCCTTATGCATTAATAACTCCATAAATAGATTATCTATGCTTGTATGACTATTTTCACCAATGGGATAAAAAGTTTATTCACAAATACCGAAATAGATTAAAATAATTAAATCATCGGAGTGTCAATAATTGATGTTATTTCATGTTCACATGTGGATTCAAATAGGAATTAAGATGAGAAAGATTGTTTTAAAAATAAAAATAAATATTCTGACTTATTCTTCGATTCATACCTTACTTCAGATTTGCTTGAACTTTCATATTAGTAATACTCTTATTGTTGGAACTCATAGTTTTATGTTTATAATCCTATGACGACATCTTAATCAATTATCACGATTCATACAAAAAAGGTTAATTTGGGTTTGTCATTTAGACTAATCGATAAGATGTGAATTTAAAATTGAACAATTGTGATAAATGGAAAACATGAAATACTAAAAGTGAAAACTCTAAGCCTGGCCCTATACCAGAGTACCTCACTATCCACATAAATTGTGATAGCATGAGTCGTCCACAGTCAATATTTATTTGCATGATGGCGCTTTATTATTGTATTCTACTAATGAGAGGGCTTTTAGCCCATATGTCAGATGACATTATTACACTCTAAGAACACTGACTCAATAATTCACTTCTTAGTTATTTTATCAGTTTTAGATCATTGATGATATTTTGCATGCTAATACTCATGATTTGTGATGATTATCCATGTTGATATTATACTTTTGATGACCTATATATCTATTGATTAAATGATAATAATTGAAAATTCATCTTAATTGATGATAACATGATGATAATTTGTAATTTTAAATTTCAAGATAAAAATGCAAGATGATTATAGATATACATTTATATATCAAGAACTTAAAGAAAAACTTAAAGTTATCATAAGAGATTGTAATCTACTCTACTTCCTTGACCTCTGAAACAAGATTAATTAATGCACATTTATTCTAATTACCCATTTAGCAATTTGTGTTTATTGTCTACTTCTCTTAGCCTCAATTTTGCAAGCACAGACACCCTTTTTAATATTATAGTTGATTTCAATGTGTACATAGCTCAGAAATCTCGATCTTGATTCCTAATTTGGTTTGATTTTTATTTTGTTGTGTTTACGTTTTATTTCATTTGTTATTTTATCCGTATAGTTTTTGTTGTATACAAAGAAAGTGATATATATAAATAAATAAATTTGATGAATTTCATAGTTATCGTGTTTATATAGTTTTAATAAATCTCTTTTATTATATTGTCACCGAGTGGAGTACCTCTTAATGTGCGGGATTACACCTCGGAGCATGACATGAAAAATGTTAGGCAGTCGTCTCTTAAAATTTGGTGGGACATATTTTTTCATCGTCTTTTCATTTCATGCCAATGTGTGATAGTCTCTTGTTTTGGTCTTTAATGATCGGGATAAATTATCAATTTTTTCAACCAACTACTAAGTGTTGAATTTAGCAAATTGTACTTATTGGTTAGGTTATATAGGTTAAAATAATTTTTAATATCATCTAACCAATTAAGAAATATATTAGATTTAATGACCTAGATATTTCCCCCACTCATTAAATCCGATCAATATCTAAATAGAAATTGCCCCTACTCACCAAAATCAGCATACTAGAGATCATATATAGGAGTTAACTCAAGAGTCTACTAGCCAAAGAAATTGAAAACAAAGATTCATAATGGAAATAGCTTGGTCATAATCAAGGATCTCAGTCTCTAATCAAAAATATGTTTTTGGACCTTCGATGCAAGCCAGCAGACACTCCATTGATTCAACAATCAACCTAGGAACCAAAGAGTGTACACTAGTTTATAAAGGCAAATATCAAAGACTCATGGGCAAGCTCATATACTAATCTCACACAAGCTACTCAGTTATTATGGTGAGTCAATTAATGAGAGATCTAAATGAAGAGCATGTGGAGGCAATCTATAGGATCTTATGGTATTTAAAACTAACACTAGGAAAGGATTTGTATCCCAAGAAATCAACGGGTATTAAGATATATAGTGATGCTAATTGGGCAAGATCAATAGTAGATTTAAGATCAACTTCCAACTAGAAACTTAGTTATATAACGTAGCTAATTGGGCAAGGTCAATAGTAGTAGATCGAAGATCAACTTTTAGCTAGTGCACATATGTATAGAAAAATGTAGTTACATGGTGTAGCAAAAAACAATCTATTGTGTTAAGAAGCAATGTAAAACTAAATTTAGAGCAACGGTGTGGTGTGTCAAGAAGCAATGCAGAAACTTAATTTAGAGCAATGAGACATGGTATATGTGAAGGGATGTGGCTATGAAAACTTTTAAAAGAGTTAAGGATTGTTATTGAAAATATTCTACGATAAAGAACCAATGCATCATAATCATAATCATGATATATGGAGATTGATCACTATTTCAAGGAAAACATAAAAGAGACAATAATCAAGTTACTATAAGTGCCAACTAGTCTTTAGACCTTGTCACTAAGGCTCTAACAAGGAGTAACTTCGAAAATTTAATATCCAAACTAAGCTTAATCAGCATCTACAATTTAGCTAGAGGGTGAGTGTAGAATCATGAAATGAAGAATATTTCTTGCTTCCTTGTATAATTACAATTAATTAGCTAATTAATCTCCTAGGATACGTTAATATAGGCTACTTTTCCTCTTTATATATATATATATATATATATATATATATATATATATATATTTGTTGTATTTGTTTATTTTATAATTTATCTATAAATATTTTTATGTGTTATAATCTATAAGATAATATTTTATAATATATTATAATTTAAATTAATAAAATTTATCTTCTCCAATTTCCTCAACATGATTTCTAAGTTACTATCGATTTTGTGTCGATTATGTTCTTCCCATGTCGGTTCAAATTAGCTATCGCTAACTTTGTATCTTCATATGACACGATTTTATTTCTTTAATGCCATTGTTGACTTAAAGATTCCACTCTGTTCGACCTTTTATACTTCTACCATATGATAAAAAATCTTGTTATAATAAATTTAGTTTAATCTCTAGTATCTTGGATTTATTTTATTTCTTTATAGGTTTGCTTTACCTTTCGATTTGTATTAAATTGAACTAAATTGCATGATTCTTTTCATTTCTAATTCATACGTAAGGCTTGTATTGTTTTATACATGAATTACAATCTATTGTATGATGAAGGTTGTGCCAGAGTTTTGAACTTTAATAGGGACAATACTATTTCAGTATCATTTTGACATATGATGTCAGTGGAGAATCGGAAAGAGATAGAGAAGGAGATGAAAAAGAAGAAGAGAATACATATAAATAGCTAACTTCAGACTTTGTGTCAAATCCAGAATGATACATTGGCATTGCATTATATGTACATAAGCTATACAAATGACAAACATTATGCCAATTCACCTTGACACATTTTGTAATATGTCAAGTGGTGATGAGTTTCAATATGACATGACAACAACATAGGAGAGATTAACTATGTAGAGTAGTTTCAAATTTCAATAATCTATGCTGACTAATATCAAATTTCAGTATCTTTTGATGTATTGTCTAACACAATACAAGATTTATGCATGATAAAAATTGTATATGATATGATTTTGGTAAACATGTTATTTACATTGCTAGTGATCTAGTTTCTTAGAGCAAACCAAGAATATTAAAGTTTATAGCCACTACATTAGAGACACTATGATGATTAGGACCTCCACTCCCATTATCTATTTTGAAGATCAATTGGTTAATTTCTCCACTAGAGGACTTAGTTTAACACATTTTTCTACTGCATTCCAAGGTTGCATTATTACCATTCATAGCTAAAAGAGTTAGAATAGTCAATATAGCAAATCACGTATAAGTTATTTTATATTTCCTTCATGTATTGTTGGACTATAGAAGGTGCATCATACATATCGTATTGATTGATTGAATAATATTATTTCCACTCAAGCCCTCTTGACGTTGACTCAAGGTGTAACAGCAAGAGACATCTAAACAGAGACATTGAAATAAATACATTTAGAAGAGAATTTTTTAATTACAAAAGATGGTAAACTAGAAATGCTTCATCCCTTAACTTGTGAAAAGGATGCCAATACCTAAAGATGAGAGCTATATACTAGGTTGAAGCAAAGTGATTTTTCTAGGAATAGCCTCCCTCCATTTCTTTTTCTCCTACTCGTTATTATCTCGATTCTAAATTGGCTAGTTCAAATATATCTAGGCATCTAGCAACAGACCATATCTCTTTCTCGCTTGCACAACTCAACAAAATCAATTTTGAATTAGAATCCCACAAATCATTTATGGATCAAAAAGTTAACTATTTCGTATTTAGATCAGTTCCAAATTTATCTTTATCGATATCTAGTTCATTGACAGACCCACTACAAATGCAAACATCAAAAGCCACTTCTATCAAATTATGCACCCTAGCCACCAAATACTCTCCTATTGTTCACTTAACAAACATTAGACTACTAGAAACCACCCATCTGCAACCACTTTTTTCATCACTATCATCAAGTAAACAATGATCTCCAATAGAGCTAATTTGCCGTTCATCTTGATTATTCTGTTGTTATCCAATACATTCATTCCTGTCCAATCCCCAACATTACGGTAAGCTA
Source organism: Curcuma longa (assembly GCA_025388495.1). NCBI lineage: Eukaryota > Viridiplantae > Streptophyta > Magnoliopsida > Zingiberales > Zingiberaceae > Curcuma > Curcuma longa. Next base: position 1,756,871 of record JAOBBC010000002.1, read on the forward strand.
TAAAGCAACTCAAGACAAACCAAACACCAGAGGAACAAAGATACAGTTAAGGCATATAACCACAATACCACTGCAGAAATAATCATAGGCATCAAACTTGCAATTGATGATAACCATTGCGATCCAAAAGACTAGTTAGGCTCTAGCTATCAATTGTAAACAAGAGAACCAACCCTTTTATACTGACAATTCCAGTAACCCCCAGCAGTTCAATCAAAGTTCATACAAGAATGATAAGCACACACAACCTACAAAACCACAAGAAATTTGATCTCTTCATTTGCATAAAAATACACACTTTCCCCATGGAAATCCAACAAATAAATTGGCAATCAAACAAACTACTCAATTACCGATCCTCACAAAAATTAGATTAAGAGGAAAAGGTAGCTGGTCCAAATGGTTGGATTTTCTGTTAAACCTATTAGATGTGAGAACGAAAAGGAATGTGAAATGCGGGGATGTGTCTGCGATGGCGAAACCCTAAAACAATGTCTTTTGGCTAGTAAATATGAAGCTAGAGTGTAGAAAAAGACGAAGGCATAAAACCTGGCAAGAAGGGTGAGGACGAGGAAGGGTTTCTTGGCGACGATGGCGACAAAGAGGGAGAGAGCGGGGCCGAGCGATATTAGCACGTACCCCAACCCCGCCGCCACTGTCATCAGATCCGATCCCTATCACGACTCCTCACCGTCACCGCCTTCACTTCACGGCCGACAAGCAACCGACAGCCGGATTCGGGACTTACCGGGCAGCAATCCCCTTGCGAGCTTGCTTTCTCGCGGCTGCTATTTCCGCACACCTCAACAGGGCGAGAAAAAAGCACAGGGAGGCAGAATCATGAGAAAAGCAACTTGATCCTTGTTTACTGGATTTACTCCACCGGTGTTTTTCAGATTAAGTTAAATTGACCCGATACTTGGGGCCAAACCAGTAATTAATGGACACTTGATCAAGTAATCAATATAACGAGTTGGACTTTCGAGATATAGTTAAATTGATTATGATAAAATAAAATTATTAAAGTAAATAAAAATTGAATCTTGATAAAATCAAAATAATACCATCCTCTATCGTGACTAATTGTAGCTTTCTGATTTACCTCTTCACAAGTAGATGTGGGACCGCTAGGATGACAAATTTTACTTTTTTCTGAAGAAAAAATTAATTTTTCTCACAAATGATCGTAAGTCCGATCGTATGGAACCGTTAAGATGACAGATTCTATTTTTTTACTAAAGAAATTGATTTTCCTAATTAATTGAGTAGAAAATATTATTCAATAATAAAAACTTATGAACTATGGATAATCTATTTCATAGGTATATTAATTTAAATATTTACTCTAAATCAATATATGATCAGATGATGATATAAGTTCAAATATGAGCATGAAATGAAATTAATAGACTCACTGACACAAGACGCAACCCTCAAGTAGATGTGTATGATCCATAGGGGGAGGGTAAAGGATCCTTGTGGAGGAATCATAAGTTTGTATACGTTCAAGTGATCATATGTTGGTGTGATCGACCAACCTAGTCAATATTAATTATAGTCTAAGATTTTGATATATAAACGATATGTTAACTGGTTGTAGATGAGATGTTGAAATCTTAAAGACCCTGATTGATAAACAATCCTAAAATGTCAATATTGACCTAAATAATATGTTAATTTTATATTTGCTCCTAATTTATAATAGTCAATTGAAATGGTCAACTAGCAAACTCATTTGCTCCATGCCAAAATCGCGAATTCAAATGACCTTGTGGTTTCATTAGCCGACTTAACTATAATTATTAGTTGATTATTCATAAAAATACAAAAATCGAACCAACACTTATGATATCCTCAATCAACAATTATAACTTCTCTAATCGATTGAGCCTATATCATAAATTTAGACTCATCCAAATTCAGATTTATTGCTTCTCCAATGCATCAGTCAAATGTTACACTATGACTCGACAATACTAATGATTGAGTCTGCCTAGCTCCGACTTCTACCATTGTCCCAGAGTTACAGTCACTTAAAGACTCTCATTGTTATAGGATCTTACTTTTTGCCAAAAGACCTTCATATATTTAGGGTTTTTGTGTTTGGAATCTCCTTATCTTTGGGTCTCCATTGCTTAACATTTGTCTTCACTGGTATGTTGGGACTTCTTGCTATTAAAAACCTTCTTGAAGTTCCATGTTTAACATCTAGCCTCCCTAACTTGTTGGGACCTCTTGTAGGATCAAGAAGCTTACTAAAGGGGGTGAATAATATATGTCACTTTTTCACTTATTTTCAAAAATTAATTTTATTTTATCAAAGATAGTAGCGGAGATAGATAAGAATACAACACAAACACAGTTTTATTTTTTTTATTTGGTTTACTACCTCTAACTGCTACTTCAAAGCTCGCGATCCTTGATCGTTTCGGTAGGTAAATTCACTATTAGACTCTTTCTCATAACAAGAAAGAGTCTTCTCAACTTTTATAAAAGCTAAGAAACGATAACACATTTATCGTTCCTTTACGAGATTAAGTACAAAAAACAAGTATGAAAAAATATCAATAAGAATTAGAATCCAGAGCTTTAGCACAATTGTCAGAATAGTATTTTGATGTTGTATAGGAGTTTTAGGAGCAAGACGAGAGTGGAAGTAGTAGCAAAATGGATTATTTGAAGTTGTTGGTTGAGGGTTCTTTGAAAGGTCATTCCTAGCATCTAAATCCATTCTGACACTTCTAGCTCGACCTGATCCAATCCGATACCATCGCATTTTATCTATCTTTGGGGGCTTGGACTGTTGTGTTAGTGTTCGCCCTTAGAGTCAATTATAAAATAATTGACAAGGAAACTTTTATATCCTATTTCATTAATAATAGGCAAAGTTTATAGTTATTATATTTATTTCATATCTATGCCAGATGAATAAGTATAATAATGTCTTTAGTAGTAAGTTCTAGTGTACAATATATCAATTGGTTGAATTGATATGGGAGGCTGTAAATATATATATAGAACATTACTCTTAACTATTTTTAGTCAAGCTTTAATATATAAGGGCAATATTAATATGTTGAGACTAACATGTAGGTCAACTGATGACTTAATCTCACAAGTCATGAATATAAAATTTCAAGTTGACACATGAGTATATATTAGAGAATATGTACTTAATTAACTCACTCTGAGAATATTTCATAGATCGTTATATGAGTGTCATAAACATTCTCATAGTAACTATTAATATAAATAGTTCTTAGACCTGAAGTCACTATGACTTCCTACATAAGGAGTTGCGTACTTTAGTATCAGTAAACGTCACATGTAACAAAGTAAACTATAAAGTCGATCACTAGGTATGCAATAAGTTGTGCTAAGAGATGTGAGTGATGTAGATGGGATATATCCTTTTCATACGATGAAAGTGATATCTGTGGGCTCCTTGATTAAGTAGGACTACTAAAATGTATTGTTATGCTCAAATAAGTCAATATAAGATATTGATCTCATTTTGTTAAATGAGTTTACTTGGAGATGAAGAAACACAAAGATTAATAAGAGGATGACACGGTCTATATATCATGGATCAATCTAGATATCGATGATAGAAGGACCAAGTTATACAAGATGATAGACACAGAAAATTAGGTCAGATCTCAACATTCTCATCACTTGGGTAGCAATGATGCATTGCTAAATAACACTCATTGCTTATGTATTTAAAATATTATTTTAGATACATTGACAATGTTATAAGAAGCTATTGGATCACACACAGAGAATATATTGATTTGTAGATGGGTTTATGTTAGTTTGACTAAAATATGATGGATTCTAATATTATAGGATTAAGACTAATCCGAGTTAAACTTATTAAGTTAGACTCAAATGAATCCAACTATTGGATTATTAGATTGAGTCTAATCTGAATTAGACTAATTAGATTAGATTCAACTACTAAAGAGGAGTAATGTCCATTAATAGAGATTAATGAAGCATTGATGAAAAGGAGAACAAAAGGTAAAAACCTTTTATATTCTAATGGATGACTCTTTATATTCATTGAATGGCCCTTTATATTCATTGGATGAGTATAAAAGCTATTTTTATGCATTTGGTGGATGATCATTTTCTAATCTCCTCTTCTTCTCCTCTTGGTTGAATCATCCAAGTTGCTAGCACAATGAAGGTAGTTCTTCTCTGAAGGCTGAGTTTGTGCGACAAACGAAGGACGTGTTCATGTGGATACTGAAGAAGCACAACCATTCTGATCATGCTGAGATCTGCCGAATCAAAGTTGCTGCAGGGCTTGTTACATTTACGCAACAAAGATAATAACTAAATAACAAACATGTATACTGTGTTCACATAGATCTCTAGAGGGATCAATTTTTTCATTGAGTTTATTTTTAATTTTTCGTATAAGATCCCTATAGTAGCATCAGAGCCGCTTGTGAATGCGTATATATCATTTTAGTTCTATTTTATATGTGATATAGATAACGAGCATGTGTTTATTATGATTTGCATGATTGTATGAGTGATTTTTATTAGTGTAGGGAGTACCAGATGATCAAACCAGGGTTTTGATAATGGCAAAAGGTTCAAGTTAAGCTTGTGAAGTTTGCTAATGACACACACAATATACACAAACAGGATACAACAAGTATATGATATAACTGAAAATTTAAAATTTCGAAATAACAATTATTTTACGCGTACCTGATAGATGATGTTGAGCAAAGTTAGCATCAATTGAGCAGCTCTCATTGAAGTTCTGCCTCTACTGGTGATCCATGTCAAGCTCTCGTCTGGACGACATCTAAAGTCACAAGTTACATCACCATCTTTGATACTAGCCGACGATTGACAATGATCGATACAAGAGAAAAATCTAATTTCGAAAAACATGTCATGACCGTTTTCCGGGGCTTTCTAACTATTACCGACAATCATATTTTTGGTGCAATTTTTGATGGTCAACCTTTGACCGTCGATAAAGGGGCAAATGGTCAGAACCTTTCCAATGTTAATGGAATGATCTCCAAAAACTTCACAAGTTTCTGTAGAGATGGTTGATGGCTGTAAGACGATCGGGATTGATTGGCAAGAGCTGGACAACCTATCTGATGCCTGAAAATAATTTCTGATGACTAGATAGCGAATTCTGATGGTAAAATCCTAATACAACCCGACAGCAACTTCGTTATTGACGCGGCAGCGACTCCAACAATGACCCCTCTGGCAGAGACTCCTCTCCAATATTGACAACTTCTCAAGTTGCTAGTATTGGAAAGCAAGCTCCGGTGTTGCCTTCTTCCACACGGTCAAAGAAAGGCAGCTATGTTCTCCCTCTCAAGTAAACCATCAAGAACAGGGGCAATGGCAGCCAAGCCTCCTCCGGTGGCAGCCGCAGTAGGAAGGAATTCGGCGACATTCCGATGGCGGCGACAGAAACCCTAATCTGGCAGTGGATTAAAAGGGCAGTAGCAGCGGCGACGTAGAGCTTCAATCCGATAGCAATCTAAGAGGAGAGGAGGAGAGAACGACTAGGGTTCGGTGTCCTCCAGTGGAGACACTCTCCAGTGGTCGATTGCGGGTGGAGGGAGCTTAATTGGCTTCGACGACGATAGCGAACTGAGCGAAGAAGAGGAAGAAGAGAATGCAGCTAGGGTTCCTTTGCTGGTCTTCTCCCATGCGGGTGACAGGGACAGAGGATGGTGGTAGAGGCTAGGGCTCTAGCACTGCTCTTCTCTTCTTTACCACGACCGGCAGAATCGGGCGGAGCATGGGCGCGCGATGGGCGGCAGGGAGGAAGGCCGATCAGGAGAGGTGACCATGCGTTTCCTTGGATGACTAAGCTCATGATAGAGCGTGCTCCGACCATCGATGTGCTTAGGAAAATAGGGGTGGCATCATAGCAACCGCAAGGCAGAGAAGGTGATCGTGAGGAAGAAGGGAGTCGTCCATTGGTTAGGGTTTCTACGAATCCTCGCTTACGGCCAACGCAGCCTTATATCGCCACACATCCTGATCTTCTCGCTAGCAAAATCGTGCGGAGAAGGAAGAAGTCGCGAGCATGCTAGTGGGTCGGATGACGTGCGTCGGCTGAATCAGAGGAGAAAGGAAAAATAGGCTGAATCAGATTTAGGATTTATTAGGATTTACTATAGCAAACTAGTTCGATTACTATAGCAAATCAGGTTCAAAACTAAATCGCTTGGTTCAATAACCAAACGACATCTGATTTAACTTAAATCAGTTTTGTTCATTTCATCTTCACAATATAAAGCCCATTGTTACTTCTATTTTACCAAAATATCTTTCATCATGAACCAAACTAAGTTAGTTCAATTTAGTTCAAAACTGAATCGTTTGGTTCAATAACCAAACCACCTCCGATTTGAACCAAACTAGTTTTGTTTATCTCGTCTTTATAAGACAAAGTCTATCATTTTTCCCATTGTATGATCCAATCAGATTTTATTTCTCTTGATCAGAGAAATTAATTCTCAAACTCATTTTAAGTCTTTCGGAGAAATTATAATGTGTGACTGATAACTGGCTATTTGACCGGGTTAATTAGGATTATATTAAATTATTTTTTGGTTATATTTCATTCTATAAATTAGATTTTTGGGCTGATATTGATGTTGGATGAATTTGTGATGTTGATTCTAATTCTTATTAATTTATGAAAATTTACAGGTATTAATTTGTGTATTTAATGTTTGTAGGAAATTGGAATAAAAATAATTATATTTAGAGGACTAATTTGTAAGAAATCAAGTTTGGGTTCGAATCTGATTAAGATCGTGCTCAATTATTTTAATCTGGCTCAGCTCTAATTCATTTGGTTCAAAATCAATTCAAGTGGCTCAATTAGCCCACTCTAATGCAACCCAACATAAATAAATTGGATTCCAAATTCAGTTCAGCCCAACGCATTTGATTTAGCTCGACCCACTTCATTCAATTCTAGCCCAATTTAGCTAAACTCGGTTCAAGACCAATCAAGCCACCAGTTCAATTTAGTTCGGTTCAACAGCTTCGGTCCATTTCCAATCGCCAGTTCACACTTGGGTTAAAAGGTTTCACTGGTTCACGGAAGAATGGAGCTCGGTCCTAGGTTTCCTGTAGTTTTCTCCCCTTGTGCGATCGTTCCTTCTTCGCCGAGCTCCATCGCGCGACTTCACCTCCTTCCTCCCTTCCCAATCGGCAACAGGGCGACGACTGGCGTTCAAGACAGTCGACGATCATCAACACCTCCGCAGGGGACTCCATCGTGGGTGATTCGCTTCGGTGGACAACCCCTTTTCCCCTCTGATTCTTCACCTTTTGTGGGTGATTCGCTTCGGCGGGTGAAGGCCGGTAGTACCTCGAGCAGTAAGAGCAACCGTGAGTGATTCGCTCTGGCAGTACTCCTCTTCATTCACCGGTGCTAGACAAGGGACGCCTTGTCAGCTCCGATCGTCTTCATCCATCGGAGAAAGAGCAAGGTAAGGGGTTCATGCTTCTTATTCTCTAATGATTGGTCTATGATTTACAGCTGAGAGTTAGGGCTGTAACGCCCGCCCTTACATAGGGCCCATGACGGACGCTACAGTTTGCTTTCATTCATTCATACAATTAATCACATA
>JAOBBC010000002.1:1774719-1786923 GCA_025388495.1 Curcuma longa
GAGAGGCGGCACCGACGGCAGTGGAGGAGTCGGCGAGATGGTCTCTGTTTTGGTTCCTGGTGCTCCTCTTGCTCGAGTTTGTGCGGCGACGATGGCGACGCGCTGTCTTCTCCACGCGAGCAGCAGAGTTGTCCAGTGTCGTCAGAGAAGGGGCAGAGCGGCGGCTGGCAACGGAGGAAGAGGGACTCGGTGCAGTGCTTCGGTGATGGCTTCTAGGGTTTCTCTCACGGCAAAAGGAAAGCGGAAGGCTGGCAAGGGCAGCGGCGCGAACCGAAGCGTTGTCGAGCCCGGGAAGCAGGCGAGCGCGGGGGGGCTGCGAGCTCGGGCAGACGAGCGCGGAGCGAGCTCGTTGGGTCAGTGCGCACGTGTCGGAGGCGAACCGAAGAGTTGAGGGCTCGCGGGAGGTTCGGGAGAGAAAAGAGAGGGAGGGACGTCAAAGGAAGCAAGCCGAACTCACGGGGCCGAAGCGATGCAAAATCTCGCGAGGGAAGCGATGAATCGTGGAGCGGCGCCGAACCTTAATTTGGCTCTGATACCATGTTATCAAATATCAAAGTAAAGAATTCTTATTCCAAAATACAAGATATAAGGCCCTATTTATAGTTAGGGATTTAGGACCTATTCTAGGAAAAGCCTATAAAAAATAACAAATATTTATAACCAATATAACCAATATTTTGAAAACATGAGTTTTGAACTATAAAAAATTTGTACTTAATCTACCAAACACATTCCTAATTGCCTTCTGAGTGTGCCGAACTCAGATTCAGGCAGAAATTTTATGAATATGTCAGCTAAGTTAGATTTGGACTATTATGCCCGAGTGATGTATGTCCAAAAAAATTTTGACAACATCTTCCCTGTAACAATTCAACTTTTTCTGAATACATATTAAGATAGGGCTCACACGGCCGCTCAACAACACAACATATGTATTTAACTACTAAACTATATGAATAAAGGCCCACACGGCCACAAATTATATATCTAACACATGCATGTAACAATACCAACTACAACAACAAATCAATCCACATACACGTACTAACAAGGTATGATCACCAAAATACATCAACTACATAACAACGAAAATCCTAAAGCACCTCAATAGTGCTTGCAACAAAATCAAACGACAAACTCCAAAAACTCACACATTGAAAACACAATCCAACAACCATATGAAATAACCCAAATTGATACTTCTCCTGCTATGAGATGGGGGCAGTCCGATAGAACTCCAAGCTTCAAGACAAGATCCTTACCTGCTATCTGGGGAGAAAGAAAGGAAACTCTAGGGTTTGGATGATAAGTATAAAATACTCAGTGGATACTATATAGAAATGCATAACATAAAAATATAAACATAGATATCAAAGGTATATAGTCTCAATATGATACTTAAGGAACAAGGTCAGCATACTACGTACAACTAACAGGTATTATACAATATAAGAATAATGTATGTTATGTCACACAAATGCAACAATCATATAATAACAAGTGCACAATCACAATCATATAACAACAAGTGCAACAATTGCAATCATATAACAACAAGTGCAACAACCATAAATGCAGTAAACAACTACCAGCAAATGCATGTACATATGTTATGCATGGTCACTATCTGCACTCGTCACCCCCAGTCACCCACCCAATGCAGTGAACTGGGGTGCCAAACAGGACAACTGCACACCCTTCAACAACAGACCATTACACGTGAGTGGGGAATGGGAAAATATCACTGTCTGCATTCAACATCCCCAAACACCCACACTGTGTAGTGAACTGGGGTGCATGACAGGAATCACCCGCTCCAACAACAGACCAACTACATGCGAAGAGGAGGGGCAGTATTCCAGAAGAGCTATCTAGCTAGTCCTGATAATACCCACACAGGCAGTGTTATAATGCTCTCACTCACACAAGTAGTGAGAGCCAACAACAATAACATATTATGATGTTATGATGCATAGTTCAACAGAGAACTATTACATCCACCGAGATATACACAACATCAATCATAATAAATCAGCACAGATAAACAACAATTAATGAGACTGTATTGATGACAATGGGATCATATCAAGGTCAACAGTAAATATCAAGGAGCGAATCAAGCAACGAATGTATTGATAAACCACATAAATCTTTGAGTGGTTTGCATTTCTTTTCTTTATTCTTGTATCTAAGTTTATTTATGTCCTTTTTGTTGCATACTCACTCATTGTAGACGAAAACAAATGAGAATCGAAGAGCATTTATTCATTCCCTCTAGTTGCTACTAACGATCCAACATTCTTGACCTTTGGTAGTTAACAAAGAAAAACAAGATATTAGCTTTCTAAAAGTGATCCACCGACAGATTATACGTCATGGAGTAGGACCCTAGGATTTGTCAAACCATATTAAACAAACGTGTTAGCGATTGGTAAGTGTGATTCTTATTTATGTTCATTTTCACTGCTAATACTTTGTGTTCTGACCTTACTATCGAGAGCAAAAGTAGATAGAATTGCTTTTGTAGGTAACAATTGTTGTTCATCCCCCCTCTAGCTCGACGATCAAGATCCTAACAAAATCAACAAGCAAATGGTATATGGATTATAACCATAAAACACATTTCTTGGTCGAATTCTCGCTTACTAGGAATTTCCCTTTAGGACTCTTGCTTTTCAACTCCCACTAAACTTCTATCAAATATCTAGTTGACCTCAACCATTCAGATTTTATATTTGTCAATATCTGTTGGGTTTCTATGTAGTATCCAGTTTATCTCAATCTATCGAAACTTTATATCTGCCAACACCATGAACCTATGCCTAGTGTGTACTTGCTCTAACCCTACAAGGTTTTCACATATCCCAACACATATTAGTCTCCTGTCAATACTGTTGGGTTTTTTTTTCTTATATCAAATGTTTAATCAACTTTGATCATCTTGATTTTCACCATTGCACTTGTAATGTGAATATCAAGAAACTTTGCCCTACATGCTTGACATGCTATTTGAAATCATAGTATAAACCTAATTTCAAATCTTTATTAAACACATCAAAATCATATGGTCAAACTCAACCATACAGGTGTAATTGCGTCAACAACATCAACTTCTTTTGTTCCTCAGGACGATATAAAACACTAAAACAAGCTTGTAATCATACCTTTGAAGTCATCACCAAAAAAAATCAGATGAAGACCAATGCAAAAGAGAGACCATAATGATAGCAAGAAAAAACTAGAGCGATTTTGAAATAGCAAGGTAGAAATGACCTAAACTGAATCATCGACCATTAATGGGTTAAGTGAATGGTTTGCCCGGCCGAATAAAGAAATGTTTTAACGATTAAAACATGGAGTGCGCCATTATTTCAATAATATTTTTAAAAAGGGAGTATAATTGTTAGTTTACGATAATCCTAAAACGACCGATCTAGGAAAATCTTGGAAGCGCCTCAACAACTACACTCCTATCCCACAGAAATTTTCCACCGATCCTAAACATAAATTCTAAAAGCCCCTCAACAACTATACTGACAACCAACCTTTACAATCTTCGACATCCCTATAAGACCGTTCCACGTTGAAATGAATACTTCATTCAAGAGGTAAATTCATAGACTTTTTTCACACATAGATACTTCAGTTCACGGCTGCCTAGAGGTAATAGTTGCATCATTTATATCATAGTTCTTTCTAATAATTTAGTTCAAACTATGAATCTAACAGATTTATCTATTTTAATTTGGCATTAAATACAAATTTGTCTTAGTTGCAAACAGATCAGTGACCAATTTAAATAACTAGCCTCCCAACCACCAGCCCAGACTCATGCTCCTATACAGTGCATTTAAAACATGACCAGGTTAACATGTTCACCTGATTGATCCGAAATCTAACATCAATCAATTAAAGAAGTGAAATGTTTATTACATTAATAAGAAAATCCTACAACACGAAAAGTAATTCAGTTCAACTCTGTTAAATTACTGAAAACAGTCCCAATCTCGAAAACATTCTAAAAGACAAATGGGGGCAAATTGAAATCCACCTTGTAAAACATGGAAAATGAGCTGCAACTTATTTGTCAGCGCACAGGACTAGCCGGGACTATATATTGGCAAAATGCACAAGCGGAGAATCGTTGCAAAAGGCACTATACAAAATTGTTGCATCTAAACGTGATACAGTCGTTATCCCCAAGGCAATATATATTGGCGACAATACTATCATATTCACAAGGGTCTTGTGAAAACGAACATACAATAGAACTTAGGGAGTGACAGAAACAGGGATAATAAGATTATTATATGAACATCACAACGTCTTGATACTAGCCAGGTACAAAATAGTCCATTTTGTCAACAGGAAGATTCAGCACTGACGTGTCAACCTGCAAAAAGCAGGAAAACTATGGTTATATCTTGCAAAATTTCCAACAAAAAAAATAGTTACATACTCAGAAAAAAGAAGAAAGAGTGGAGAAAAGGAATAATTTCATATATTTCCTCCGTGAAAAGATGCTGATGCGGTTTTTACCCCTAGAAGTCAATCTCAAACTCTCCAATGCACTATCGCATATAGGAAAAGAGAATCAATTATACTCTATAATCATAAAGACATGGCTTCCAAAATTAGGTTCCTACTCTTACTCTCTTATTTCTGTTGAGGACCAGGGTGAATCAGGCTTGAAGATGAAGGTGGTTTTGCCCAATTCATAAATAGCACTTGAGTTGGAACCAACATGTTCAAGAATAATTCAATCCTATACCTCAGAAAAGCAAGTAAATGCATTAAAGATAAATGGATTTTTTAAGTTAATATACCTACCAATTCATTCACACAAGCAATCAAAGTCAGTTATTGAACCCACAAAAATGCAGAGTCTATTACACATCATAGCACACCCTCGAAAGAGCTTGATCCACAAGTAACTATTTCTACTACTCATAACTATTAACATAGTTAAGGGGGTAATGCTTAGTTGTGATGATACATGTTATATTAAGAAGAAAAAAAATATCATCTAAAACCAAATTAATTTATTATTTGGTAGGATGATGACCAAATCAATTTGATATTAGATTAAAATTTGATTTAATTTAGTTTAAAAGAAAATTAATAATAATAAAATTAACGATAAAAATATATATATATAATTTTATTACAAATTTTCAAATTTTAAAATAAATTTTATATATTGTATTAATGGAATAGTTCTGTTGGGGTTTGGCGAAGCTTGTTTAGATTATCTTATTTATAGTTAGGAGATGATTGAAGTTATTAACCTAAATTTTAATTAAAACCTAGAGTTTTAATCACTGTTGCTACCCTCTCCTCCTTCCCATGCGTTCGCGGCTGCCCACTGTCGTATCCCTACGATCCCCACCCGGGACCATATCGGTGTCCAATTGAGACCCCATCAGCGTCCAACCAAGACCCCGCCGACGTCCGACTGCGACCCGATAACCACAAGCATGACCGCCCTCCTCATGCAAACAGCGTGTAATCTCCGCACGACCTTCATCGCCTTCCTATTCCTTAACGTCAACAACCTTACCATCGCCATTTATCAGGCAAAAAACAACTACTGCCACCATCGAAAACCACTGCTACCGCCACCATCGAAAGCCACCATCGAAAGCCACCACCACCGCCTGCCTCCCGTTGTGTTGTCAACAAAAGAAAGTTAATTAAGGTAATTAATTCAGTTTAATTAGATGATTAATCAAAGTATTAATCATTTTAATTAATCAGATGATTAATCCATTTAATTGATTAATTAAGATTATTAATCAGTTTAATTAAGTAATTAATAGTTTAATTAATTAATTAGTTTAATAATTGGTGATTAATCGATTAAATTGATCAGTTAGCTAATTGATTAATTAAGTTATTAATCAGGTTTTTTAATTGATTAATTAAGTATTAATCAATTTCACTAATTAATAAAATTAGTTTTATAATTATGATAAGAATTAATAGGTTAATTATGAATTAATTGATTAATTAATGTACTATTATAATAATGGTCAATAAATTTGGGAATTGGTTAATTAATTTAATTAAAGTAAGCTTTAATTAATCGATTGATTAATTAGTTGTGATTAGATAATTAATTTGATTAAGGGTTAATTGGATCATTAATCAATTTAATAATTGATTAAGGAATAATTAATCAAATTATTAATTGATTAATTTGAGATTTAATTATTAATCAGTTTAATAATTGATTAATTAATTCACTTAGTGGTTAATTGAATTATTAATCAGACTGATAATGATTAGATGCCAATTAAGAATTAGTTGAGTTATTAATTAATTTAATTTACTTAGTAGTTAATTGAATTACTAATCGGATTGATAATTGATTAATCAAATAACATATTGGGACCTAAAATAGGCATTTTGATTGGAAGACATTCAGGACATTCTACATTTAGAGGTAGGTAATTTTTCTCCTTTGACCTCTTAGAACTATCTTAGTGCATTATGTCTTATTTTATATCAGTTTGGATAGGTTATAAAATTGTATGATACTCTACACTTATGCTTGTTACACATCTTTTCACTTGCTTGATCTTCCTATGTTGATTGATATCTAGATATCCTCGGATGTGATTCATGCTTTATATTTTATCTTGATATCATATTGAGTTAACTGAGATTATATGACTAGATGGTTAATATTTCCTTGATAAGAATTTCTAATTGATAAACTATCCTTAGAAGGATATGAATGACTAGCAATTATATTTTCCCTTGTCATAACTTTAGTATGGATTCCAGTAATTAATATGGTAGAACTCTAAACTTAATATTAGAGTATCCTAACTACCTACAAAAATCGTTCGTGGTAGCATATAATAGTCTCCCACAATTAGTAGTTATCTACACACCGTCTGACCACAAGCTTTCTATACACCCTGGCTGCACAGGAGACTTATTCATAATAGTGTGTTGTCGCCCATAATCAATAGTCGTTTACACACCCTATCTACCCACAAGACTCATTCGTGATAGCGTGTTGTTGTTGCAAACAATGGCTATCTAAACATCCCAACTTCCCATGAGACCCATTCGTGAAAGCGTGTTGTCCCCGCAGTCAATATCTCACATCGTCTGCCCATGAGGTTTATTCATAACAACGTGTTGTCGTCGACAAATAGGTGTTATTTACATACCTTGTCTGCCCATGAGACCCGTTCATGGTAACGTATTGTCGCCCGCAAACAGTGGCTATATTTACACCCTGTCTACCCACAAGACCCGTTCATGGTATGGTATTGTCGTTCGTAGCCAGTGGCTATCTTTACACCCTGACTTCCCACAAGACAAGTAGTGGTAGCATAGTTCGCTCGCAGTCACTATATGATTAGTGCATGGTTTTGATTATTTTCATTATGCGATGTTGTGTTATAACTTGCCATTACAAAGATGGATTAGTGGATCTGGATGGTTGCATGTATGCTCCTAGGTACACATTAACATGTTACATGATATGTTTTGCTAGACAAGTGATATTACCTTGGTTTTCTTTGACCTCTATAAACTTTTTAGTTCATGCATCTTTTTTCTTATATTCCCACTGAGTAAATTTGTACTCACTTCCTGCTTCCTTTGACCTCCAGGTTAGTAGATAAAAGAAGTGTTGCGTCCACATAGTTAGAGGGGAGTCCCTAGAGCTACTAAGAGATCCTAACTTACCAGTCCCGCTTGACATCGAGTTATTTGGTTTCTTTTTATATTGTTTTGTTTTTTTTCTTTTCTTTTTAAACCTTTGATTTTTGTTAAAACCAAATGTTTACCTCATTTGGTTTTGGTATGTACACATGAGCATGCATACATGCATTAACATTTAGTAATTTAGCGATTTATGTATTACATTAATATTTGTGTTGGGTTAAATGAGTTTTGTCTTCTTATTTCTTATATTGTCATAGGGGTACCCTGGTCTACCGGAATTATACCTTCGGGGTGTGGCAATACAACTTTATTAGCTCTTTAGGAGCATGTCTCCAGCTTGATCATCAACTGCCTAAGGCAATAAGTTCATATGAACCAAGGTCAAAATATAATTTGTTTTTACATTCTCAATCTAAGGCAATTTACTTCTCGCTTTTTCAAGAGATCAGGTAACTATCACTGGATTATACAGTAGATTGATATGTATCTCTTACTTGTGAGTGAGCATGCCTAGTTAGTATTAGCGTATAGTTTAAATAACCTTAAATTAATACAGGATACTTTTCCCTAGAGCATTCTTAGATGTTATAACATTCTTGAGCTAACTTCAAATGATCATGACATAAAGGTTTAAGAAAATAACTTTTACATTCTCAATCAAAGGCATTCTACTACTTCTTGCTTTTTGAAGAGATCAGGTAACTATCAAAGGATGATACAGTAGATTGATATGTATCTCTTACCTGTGAGTGAACATACCTAGTTAGTATTATCGTATAGTTTAAAAGTAACCTTAAATTGATACAGGAGACTTTTCCCTAGAGCATTCTTCAGGTGCTATAGAATTCTTGAGCTAACTTCAAATGATCATGACATAGAGGTTTAAGAAATTAACTGATCATATTCATTGCAAATGAATATGTCCAGTAAATTCAGTTTCCAAACTAGAATTAATCAAGACTCCCGTGATCCTAGCACCTCAGTTTAATGTATATTGGAGATAGGTCTCCCTCAAGTGAGTCATCTGTATGCCAAAAAAAATCTAAGGTCACCTAGATTCTTGGTCAGAAATTGTTAGACAGATAATCTTTTAGCTTTATGATCCCTACAAAGTCATCACTAGTTATGATAATATCATTCATATAACAACAAGAATAAGCTTCCCAAATTTAGAGTAAGATAAAATGAACTAAGATACTTTTGAACATCCTAACTTCAATGAGCGGAATGAAGTTTCTCAAATCATGCTCCCAAAGATTAGTTCAAACCTTAAAAGAACTTCAGTTTAAATACCATATCACTCTTCCCCTTAGCAACGAACTCTGGAAATTGCTTTAAGTATTTTTTTTCCCCATTAGATCATCTAAGAGGAAGATATTATTGATATTTAACTGGCAAAAGAGCTACTAAAATAAAGATGTCAAGATAAGAAGCAATAAGAATGAAGCAATCTTTGTAACAGGTGGTGAGCTATCTAGATGTTCCACTCCATAATCCTAAGTATCCCAATAGATGCACAGTGTCTATAGGTGATGTCTTCTTAGGCCAAAGAAGCAATGAAGGCATAATACTTAGATGGCGATGCGCCATAAAATCAAACACGTAAAATGGGATGAGAGGTGGTACAACCACAATTAGCTTTTCGAAAAACAATAAGAAGATTCAAATTACAAGCTAAATAAGATCAAATGGTGCTATTGTTAGGTCCGACTCAGTGCGTTACGCATATTTAGAAATTTCACAAACGTACACAACGGAAGAAAAATAAGTAATTACAACTAATTATTACAACACTTGCAACACACGCATGCATGATACAACAGGTACATGACTTGAAAATTAAAATTTTATAAAATAACAATTATTCTAGGCATATCTGACAGATAACGTTGAGCAGGAATGGGATTGGTATCAATCGAGCGACTCTATCAAAGCTCCGTCTCTATCGGTGATCCACATCAAGCTCTTGTCTGGACGACTTCCAAAGTCACGACTCGCATCATCGTCTTCGGTACTAGCCAACGATCGATAATAGTCGATACAAGAGAAAACTCTAATATCGAAAATACGCTACAACACTTGTCGCGATAAATTTTTCAAGGCTTTTTAACTATCATAGGCAATCGTATTCCTGATGTAGACTCCGGTAGTCAACCTCTGACTGCTAGTGAAGGGCAATCAACCAGAATCCTTTCCGGCGAAGATGGAACGATCTCCGAAAAATCCACAAGCTTCCGCGAAGATGGCAGATGGTCGTCGGACGATCGAGAAAGATCGATAGTGATTGGATAGCTCTTCATAAAAACTATCAATCGTGTTTCTTCTCCGACAATAGTTGTCTATGATGAACGCTTCACCGGTGGCCGACGGTAGTTGTCCACGATGAACGCTTCACCGGTAGCCGACGGCAGCCCTTCACAAGAACTCCGCCGGCTCAACAGCGTGGTTCGGCAACACCACAACCCACTGGCCTTGGACAACGAGCTCTGGTGGTGGTGGGTCTCGGAAGAAGCAAGTAGTTGTGGGCGGCAAGCTTCGGTCATAGTCCACACTGACTGTCGGCACGGGGGAGAACAATTGAGAAGAAGAAACGTCAAGGAACCTTTCCCCTTTCTCCGGTGGTCAGCGGCGAGCGTGCATGCTCGAGAGAGGTCTTCTCCGGCAATCTACAATGGGAACTTCTCCCTCTTTGAGCAAGCTTGCGAAGATAGCCAATCGGGAGATCGCCTTGGAGGAAGGCCGATCGGGAGAAGATCGACAGGTGCCAAAAGAGATCAGACACAGGCGGCTCTTACAAAGAGGGAAATCGCGTTTTGAAGACGGCTAGGGTTTTTCTTTCTTTCACGCGGAGGAACAAACTAAAAACCCTGATTCCTTCTCACACCAGGCCAGCCCCGAAAACCATAGCCGAAGGGTTTTAATATAGAGTTACTGTAGCAAATCAAATAGGATAGATGATTATGATTTAATCCTAACCATTATGATTCAATATTAACCATTCATTCCTATTTTGATGTTATATATTTCATATAACATCTTGTTGGATTTGGATCCAATCCAAAACCTCATCATTTAGCTCAATGACCAAAATTCATATGTCGATTAACTCAAGTTTGATTCAAAATCAAACTAAGTTGGTCCAATTTGATTCAAAATCAAATTATTTGGTTCATTAACCAAAACACCTTCAATTTGAACCAAACCACTTTGATCTGCCAAAATCTCTTCCATTATTCAAACCAATTTGGTTCACTTCGTTTTTATAAGGCGAAGTCCATCATTTTTGTCCTTTGTCTGGTTCAACTAGACTTTATTTCTCTTATTCTAAAAATTCAATTCTCAAACTCATTTTAGATTCTTCTGAGAAACTTATAGTGCGTATGACTCAATAGGTTCCCGACTATGTTGGTCGTCCATAATTAACCATTAATTACAGAACGATCATGAGTTGCACCTAATAGTACATCATGACCTCCAATTGATCGAAAAATCAACGATCGATTCCAGAACCATTTCTAAACCCTTCAACGGCTACAATGAGACGTCTCTCGTTTTTTTACCAGTCTTATACTCACTTAGTTCAGGACATAAGGTATGTATCAGTTCCTACTAGGTTGACTACGTCACATCTAGCTTAAACTTATTTTCTTGTCTTATGGATTCAAGTTACTCGTACATGTGTTCAAGAATACTATATTCTTGACATGTAAAGACTTAATTTCAGTAACAATCCTAACAAGCGACCGCAAGATATACATCTCCTTTTACAAAGAGTAGTGAATTCTCTATGAACTATCCAAACACCTTCGAGCACTTTAACTTATACCCAATCATTCCGGGTTCATACTTCCTTAGAAATGTTTGTTTAAGATGTCAAAATATAAGCCTCCATGACTAAGGTGACTTGAATATCATAAGTCAAAGGTGTTAGTGTCAGCCCTTAGTGTCAATCATGAGATGATTGTTTAGGGAACACATGTATCATATTCATTAATAAAGACAAGGTCTGCTTATTATATTTATTTGTTATCCGTGCTATATGAATAAATATAACAGTGTCCTTGAGTAGTAGGTTCTTGTCTACAGCATATCAATTGGTTGAATTGATAGTGAGAGTCTATAGACATATATAGAACACTACTCTTAACTATTCCTAGTCAAGCATTAATATGCAAGGACAATATTAATGCGTTGAGATTAGCATATAGGTCAATTGATGACTTAATCTCACATGTCATGGATATGTGATATTACGTTGACACATGAGTACATATTAGAGACTATGTACTAAATTGATCCGCCATGAGAATGTTTCATGGATCGTTATACGAGTGTCATAAACATTCTCATGTGACTATTGGTATGAATAATCCTTAGACCTGAAGTCACTACGGTTCCCTACATAATGAGTTGTATACTTTGGCTTCGTCAAACGTCACCTGTAACAGGGTGACTATAAAGGCGATCACTGGGTATGCAATAAGTTATGCGGAGGGATGTGAGTGATGTAGATGAGAT
>JAOBBC010000002.1:1787023-1803838 GCA_025388495.1 Curcuma longa
TTGGTAGATGAGACGGAATTGGATGCACTAACTAAGAAAATCAAGCACATAAATGGGATGACTCAAATTAAAAAAGCACAATTTGGATTTATGGATATAGATTTTATTTTGGGAATTGGTGGATATGATTTGGATTGAATTGAACAGATGAATGTTGAAGTTTCATCTGATGAAGAAGAGTCTTCTGATGAAAAGGAAACATATGTTTTTATCTGATGAAGAAGAGTCTTCTGGTAACAAGTACATGGGAGGTGCTACTTTGCAATAGAAGATATACATTATGTCATTTTGTGATGTTTGTAAAGGTTGTGTGAGGTTGGTTGCAATAGAAGATATACATTATGTTATTTTGTGATGTTTGTAAAGGTTGTGTGAGGTTGGTGAATAGTTTATAAATCTTTTATTCTATAATGTGATACATGTAAAGAGTTTGAAGTCACATAATGTTGTATTAGAAGATTAGGTTTGACCCCCTTCTAATATGGTTTTTCTTTTTTAAGGAATAAATATTTTTTTGCTAAAAAAAATATTGCCAACAAAGGTGAATAGTGGTAAGGTATTTTCTTATATTATATATTAGAAGGTTAGATTTGACCTCTTTTTGTATGATTTTTTCTTTTCCATGAATAAGATGATCTTTTTATTAAAAAACTATTTTGTTTATAATTTTTCATATTAACAAACCAAACGTATTTTTCAATTTTTTTTCTAGAAAATAGAAAATAATATATCATATCAAATGCATTTTCTATTTTCTAAAAATTAGATCAGAAAATAGAAAAACAAAAATAAAAAATAAAAAATAAAAAATAAAAAAAATTCAAACCAAACGCCCCCTAATTTATTAGAAAATAATTTTTCTAATACGAAATCTTCTAACTAATTAGGAAATTTCTATAATAAAAAATTCTCAATTAAATCATAAAATTTTCTTAATCAAATTTACAACTAACTACAACACGCAAAACGATTTTACACAACCTGGCTCTGGTACCACCATTAGATCCGACCCAGTGCGTTGCGTGTATTTATACATTTCACAAACGTACGTAACGGAAGAAAAATAAATAATTACAATTAATTATTACAACACTCGCAACACACACATCCATGATACAACAGGCACATTGCATAATTAAAAATTACAATTTTATAGAATAATAATTATTCTAGGCATACCTAACAGTTAACGTTGAGCGGGAATGAGATTGGCATCAATCGAGCCGCTCTATCAAAGCTTTGCTTCTACCGGTGATCCACGCCAAGTTCTCATCTAAACGGCTTCCAAAATCACGAATCGCATCACCATTTTCGGTACTAACCAACGATCGACAACGATTGATACGAGAGAAAACCCTAATATCGAAAATACGCAACAACACTTGTCGCAATAAATTTTTCGAGGCTTTCTAACTATCGTCGACAATCGTATTTCTGACATAGACTTTGATGGTTAACCTTTACCACTAGTGAAGGACAATCAACCAGAATCCTTTCTTGCGAAGATGGAACGATCTCCGAAAGTTTCATAAGCTTCCGCAAAGATGGCAAATGGTCGTCAGACGACCAAGGTTAATTGACAGTGATTGGACAGCTCTTCACAAGAGCTATCAACCGCGTTTCTTCTCCGACAGCATTGTCCATGATGAATGCTTCACCGGTGGCCAACAACAGCCCTTCACATGAACTCCGCCGGCTCGACAATGTGGTCTGGCAACATCACAACCCGTCGGCCTTGGACAACAAGCTCCAGTAGCTAACTTTGGTGGTGGTGGGTCTCGGAAGAAGCAAGCACCCATGGGTGGTGAGCTTCGATCATAGTCCATACTAGCGGTCAGCACGGGAGAGAACGATTGAGAAGAAACGTCGGGGAACCTCTCCTTTCTCCGATGGTCAACGACGGGCGTGCGTGCTCGGGAGAGGTCTTCTCTAGCGATCTACAACGGGAATTTCTCCCTCTTCGAGCAAACTTGCGGAGATGTCGATCGGGAGAAGATCGCCTAAAAGGAAGGCCGATCGGGAGAAGATCAGCCGGTGCTGGGAGAAATCAAACGCGACCAGCTCTTATGAAGAGGGAAATCATGTTTTGAAGGTGGCTAGGGTTTTTCTTTCTTTCACGCGAAGAAGAAAACTAAAACCTCGATTCCTTCTCACGCCAGGCCAACCCTAAAAATCACAGCCGGCTTAGGGTTTTAATATAGAGTTACTGTAGGAAATCAAATATGATAGATGGTTATGATTTAATCCTAACCATTATGATTCAATATCAACTGTTCATTCCTATTTTGATGTTATATCTCATACAACATCTTATCAGATTTGGATCTAATCCAAAACTCTATCTTTTAGCTCAATGCCAAAACTTATATGTCGATTAACTCAAGTTTGGTTCAAAACCAAACCAAATTGGTCCAATTTGATTCAAAATCAAATCATTTGGTTCGATAACCAAAACACCTTAACCAAAACCAATTTAGTTCATTTCGTTTTCATAAAATGAAGTTCATCATCGCTTCCGATCTGCCAAAATCTCTTCCATTAAAACCAAACAAATTTGGTTTACTTCGTATTCATGACACGAAGTCCATCATTTTTGTTCTTCGTCTGGTCCAACCAGATTTTATTTCTCTCATTCTGATAATCCAATTCTCACACTTATTTTAAGTCCTTCTGAGAAACTTATAGCAAGTGTGACCCAATAGGTTCCCGACTATGTTGGTCGTCCATAATTAACCATTAATTACGGAACAATCATAAGTGACACCTAGTAGTATATCATGACCCCTAATTGACTAAAAAATCAATAATCAATTTCAGAACCATTTTTGAACTCTTCAACAGCTACAATGAAGCGTGTCTCGTTCTTTTCACCAATCTTATACCCGTTTAGTTCAGAACATGTCTATATATGTCAGTCCCCACTAGGCTGATTACGTCACCCCTAACCCAAATTTGCTTTCTTGTCATATGGATTCAAGTTACTTGTACATGTGTCCAAGAGTACTATATTCTTGACATGTAATACTTTAGTCAAAGACTTTTAATAACAATCCTCACAAGCAACCGCAGGGTATACATCTCCTTTTATAAAGAGCGGTGAATCCTCTGTAGGCTATCGAAACACCTTCGAGCACTTTGACTTATACCCAATCATCCCGGGTTCATACCTCCTTAGAGATGTTTGTTTAAAATGTCAAAATATAAACCTCCATGACTAAGATGACTTGAATATTATAAGTCAAAGGAAACTCGCACTTATGTTACACTGAAATCTTTATTAACATATGCATAGAATTATATGAAGTCTCATGACAGGTCACTCCAATGAACTAGTTACCTTTAATTAGTATCCACGTTTAACTCTCAACATCCAATGTCTCCAGCCAGCAAGAACTGCTTGGTGGTAAACCAAGGAGTTTAAAACGTGTTAATCTCAACAGAATCGATGACGTCTGTGTTCATCAATTCATCGACTAGGGATAATTTCAATACATTTATAATTGCAAATGTAGAAATGCTCATTAGTTGTGATTCAATCACAAATTCTCTCATACTATGAATCATATTGCGAATATTCAGTAAATGAGTTTAAGATTCAATTAAACATATAGAGAATGTGCACTTAAATAGTAAATTTATATTTATTCATAAATAGTACAACCATAAGGCGATTGATTTATGACACCTCTCAAATATAACAGATATCAAGTGAGCAATGGACACTCATGATCATTAGTGAGGTAGAGGATCAACTACAAGAGTGAGTAATGAAATAGACAAAGGGAAATAAATCAACCTCAATTGCTAATTCAGAAGTAAACAAGCCTAAAAATATTAGCGAACTCAAAAAAAAAAAGGTAACAACTATATTTGTAAATATGCCTTGTAACTAAAGAGATTAGCAGCCATACCTCTTTTGTAACTTAGAGTAGCAAAGCAAAACACTTTACTACTTTTGGCAATAGTTTATCAAACAAAAACAATGTACATACATATATCTTAGGTAGGAACTTAGCAACAGGGTTTGAAATTTCGAACCGTATCGCGCGATATGGGCGAAATTTTTCGTTCAATCGACGGACCGACACTAGCACAACGGGTTCTGGCCGGGAGACGCCTCCAAAGGCATCGCCCGAGCCCGGTGATGCCACCGAAGGCGCCGCCCGAGCCAAGTGACGCCACCGGAGGCGTCGCACGGGCCCGAGGACGCCTCCGCGCGGGCCGCACGCGACAGGGGGCGCGATTTTGGATTTTTTTTTATTTTTTAATTTAGAATTTAATTGAATTTTAATAATCAATTCCTATCTATAATTGGGAATAATTTAGATAGACTTTATTAAAATCTATAAAATTATTATATTATTTTTTAAAAATATTTTATTTTTTATTTTTAAATATTTAGATTAAATTTTTTATTTTAATTAATATATCTTATATTTTTAAAATACTGAAACTATACCGACACGGTACGATACGGTACTAAAACTGTATCGTTCTGGTCCGAGACCAAAACCTCAGCACGACTCAATAGTTTAAACCTTGCTTAGCAGATCATATCGCAATAGAATAACAAATGGAACCTAACCATAGACAACAGAAAATGGTATATCTTTATAAAATAACATGTAATAAGAGTGAGATCTTCCAGCAATGTGAATGAAATCCCCCATAAGAAGTGTTATAGCAATCCTAATCAAAAGTTAATTCATTCTTTCAACTACACAAATTCTGCAAGGATAAGAAAATGATGAAAAAAGCCTTAATAAGAGATAAGAAATTGAAAGAAAATGAGAAAATTGTTCCTCAACATTATCACGCCTAGACACTTTAATAAATACATTAAACTGAGTGCATATCTTAGAACATATATGAACACCGAAAAAAGAAAAAAGTAGATTTCAAATCAATTATGCACTAAGAAAATTCATTTGAATAATTAGCAATAAAAGTAACAATTTTTAAAAAACTAAATTTAGAATAGACCAGATATCATATTGCATTGAAGAAAATAGTATATAAGCACATCTATAGACATTATTAAGGGCATAACCAAGTATTGTTTTCCCAACTGATAGGATTAACAAAGCTCAAGATTCTTATTATAAGACAAACTAGGAACTATCTTTAGATGATTAGTAATCCTCGAATAATAAGAGAGTGTTCTGACGATTCAACATACAAGAATATGAAGGTGGAGTAAAAACCCCCATCCTTCCATGAATCCTAAATGAAATAAGAATTACCATTTTGTATTATGCAATAATTCAAAATTTAGCAAGTTTAACAAAGGGCAACCCAATGCACAAAGCTCCTGGCAATATGAGATCTCTAGGAAGGGGGGTTAGACCATAGTCGATTATACGCAGGTTGTTTCTGCGATTCGAACCCGTGACATTCAAATCACACAGCAACAACTTATTGTTGCCCTTCTTAGCAAGAATAACAATTAATGATAAATTCAAATGGAAATCACACACATTAACTCTAGAGAAAAGTTTAAAGATTGAGGAGCATAAACCTATCAAATGCCTTCTACTAGTGTAAAAGATCTATTGTTAAGTATAACAATCTGCAGGCCTGAATAACGTAAGAATAGAAAATGAATAAGTGTTACCAAATATGTATTTAGAAGTGTTAGTGAAGGATGTGTGGAATGTGTTACAGAAATAGCAGAAGTATCTCTGTTAAACAAACTATATAACTGAGTAGCAAATAGTGTGTCACACATTGTAGCCTTAGCAAAAGAAGAAGAATGCAGGCAGGATAATGTGAGTAGGAAATGAGTAAATGTTACCAAATATGTACTAAGAAGTGTTTAGTGAAGGATCCAGGTAGAAGGTTGTGTGGAATGTGTTACAAATGTAGAAGTTCCTCTATTAGACAAAACATATAATCAAGAGGTGGCAAACATTGCAACCTTTGCAAAAGATGAGTACATGCAAATCAAATAATGTAGGAGAAAATGAGTAAATGTTGAGTATTTGAAAAATTCGTGAAGGACCTGGGTAGAATTTCATGTGGAATGTGTTACAAGTGTAGTAGAAGTACCTCTGTTAGACAAAACAAAAAACTAAGAAGTGACACACATCACAACCTTAGCAAAAGAAGATGAGTATATGCTACCTAACAGAAATTGGGATGACAAAGTTATAGAAAAAGAGAATAGGAGAAAATGAACCATTTTGAGTGATTGTGTCTGACCGTGCCATATAGATGGTGTGCTTAGTGGATAACCATAAAGCATATAGACATCCCTAACATACCAAGTTTCCAACAGTGAGTATATTTCAGTTTGTCATGTCCGCCAATGATCTCTACTGCCACAGGACCCTTTAAATGGGAACTATATGGCCAAAGCAAATCTATTGAGGGGTCAAATGGTGATATAAATATGGTAGACACCCTCAGCATAATCAAGTAAGCATCCTAAAATCCAGCCTTCATAGACTCCAACTTAGCACAAATTGAATGAAGAAACAATAGCATAAAAAGTCAAATATGAGTGGTGATCTCTATGTAGGATTGCAATAACTAGAAGAGACTGAAAATTACATTGAAAAATTGAGAAATATCTCCCATGTATAGATCTCTAGCCTCTCCAAGTCTCTAGAGTGATTTAAAGAATTATTAGAAGTTTCTCATGAGGTTGGAATCAATGGGCTGTTAGAGGATGGCAAACTACTGAGCATCAATTTTCTCCCATATGGCTTTGGTAGATTAAAGAATCTCCACCACTTGGGGGTGAGATATTCTATCTATAAACCAAATGTGAATGGTTACAGCCTACAAATAAGCAGTGAAGTGAGGAACTGAGTATGTTGAGATTTAGGGGAATTTGGCAGAAAGGGTAGCCAAAATTTGCAATGCAAGAGAACAAACACCATTTCTATTTATTTTATTCATTTACAGTAAGAGGCTCAAAAGGAGTTAGTGTTGTTCCAATGCCCAAATCATGCATGCACTCCTCATGTAGCCTCAATGATAACCAAGCATCAGGTGATGAGTGCAACAAAGTAGACATAGTCTTGTGATGCTACTATAGAGGTTGAGCGGCAATGCAGTACGAAGTAGTCATAGTGGTATGTTTTTGCAATAAGTGGTGATGAGAAGATTGCATTCTCATGATGTACACGAGACTTTAATTTGTTGTGACGAGTGAGCAACAAAGTAATTAGAAGAAGCCACTATGATGCTACAATGGTGTAGCGAGTAAGCGATGGTGTGATGGATCTCATTCTTACAATAAGCTTAAGGCATGATTTTGTTGTGACGCACAAGTAGCTGACCAGTGATCTATCAAAAAAAAAGGCTACTCAGTGCATGAAGCTCCCGTCAATGCGGAGTCCCAAGAAACGATCAAACCACATTGGGTCTAGTGTATATAGCCTTACTTTGCATTTTATAAGAAGTTGTTTCCACGACTCGAACCTGTGATCTCAAAGTCACATGACAATAACTTTACCATTATGTCAAAACTCCCCTTCAATGGTTGATCGTACAAGAGTCGTCAAAATTAGTAAAAACCCATAAGCACACAACAAACAAAATTAAAAGGAGTTGAGATGTATGGGAGGTTTGGTTTGTCTTAGGAAGGGACTAAGCAAAAAACACAAGCGATAAGCTCAAGGCTACATGGGCAGCACACAACAAAATGATTTAGTTATTGTAGGTAAGTAGTACCTTTTACTTTTCTCTCTCTAGATATATCATAATAGTATAGTTTGATATAAGATTTAAAATTTCGAGCCATGTCGAAGTTTCATTTACTAATCGAACCGAGACAAATTCGATATCATATCATACCGTGCTTAATATTGTTCCCATAATTAATAAAATTATTAATAATAATATAATTAATTTTATTCTATTTTAATTTTTTAAAAAATTAGATAACCAATTAAAATAAATGAAATTAATATTTTAAATTTTTATAGTTGAATAAAAATTAATTTAGGGTTAAATAAAGCTTATCAACTAGAAATGGGCTCAAACTAGCTTAATTTGGATTTATTTTGATCTATTTAAAACTAAATCCCATCTATGTTTATAAGAGAGAGGTTCAACCACTTTATTGAATTAGATAGTTGTATTTTTATAAGGTTAGGTTTTTTCTTCGTCCTAGTTCACCCCATAGCCTTACATCGTCCTACACCTTCACATCCTAATTCACCATGCAACCACCCGCATCTGCAACGTGTATCCCTCGTCACTCCCGCATCTACAACGTGTATCCCTCGTCACTCCCACCGCTTGTAACATTGGGTGATCGCACCTTCTCTTTCCAATAACTTTTTTCCTCTCCTCTTTTATTTTGACCTTTCTTCTTTATTTTTTTTTCCCTCTCTTCTTTTTCTTTCCCAGTTTTGCTCTTAATGTCAATCAACGAGCAGAACAATAATTTCTCTCTTGTTGACAA
Organism: Curcuma longa; assembly: GCA_025388495.1. Taxonomy (NCBI): domain Eukaryota; kingdom Viridiplantae; phylum Streptophyta; class Magnoliopsida; order Zingiberales; family Zingiberaceae; genus Curcuma; species Curcuma longa. Next base: position 1,795,440 of record JAOBBC010000002.1, read on the forward strand.
GCACAGTTAGCACTTCAACACTAGTTTGATCCCCTTAATACAAGCAAGGTTTAAAATTTCAACTCAAGCCGAAGTTTTGATATATGACAAGAATGATACTATTTCAGTATCGTGTTGTATTGAATATGGTTTCGATACTTTTTTTAATATAAAATATTTTAATTTAAATAATTTTATTTATATTAGATCATTATAGATGTTTGTCATTAAGTTATATTTGAGATGTTGCATGTTGAGTTTAAGTTTTAATATTATCTTGTGAAATAGTTGATTCTTACTAAGTAAAAATTGATTTAGATTAATTACAATCCATCAATAAGGTTTAAATTATATTTAATTTAAATATATTTTGATCAATTTAAAATTAAATCCAATTTATATACAAAATAATTTAGTTTATTAGTAGTAATACATTTATAAAAGTTAAAAATTATATTATATTTAATTCTTTTCATCTAAGAAGTAAAAAAGATAATCATCTTTAAAGAGGTTAAGAGGTTTGATTTTTCCTCTATTTACCTTAAAATAATGGATAAAAGAGAAAAATAATAATAGGGAAAAAGAATTATCAATTTAAAAATAAAAAAATTACTCTTTAAAATTATAAAAAATAAAAATCACGATGGTCGCGAGTGCCCCACCCCATGGAATCCTCTGCACCACTGCAAAGGCCGCTGCAGGGGTTGCAACACCCTCTGCACCCCTACCCTCACGGAGACCGCATGGAGATCACGACGACCTCGCGGTGCCGGTATGATATAAATGTCGATCGGCGGACGGAATGGTAAATTCCGCCTGTGCTGACAAGCACAGCACAAAATTGAATACATGTTATTGATAAGTAGGTGTCAAACCAAAAACAAGGGAAGGCTATGAGAATTAGAATATGATATAGACAATCTTATAATTGATTCATGAGTTGACCCTTAGGTGGACATGTCAATACATATACACATATATTATGTATGAAACATCACGTAAAGAGTTGCAAATCATCAAATATACTATGTTATATAATGATAAGATAAATTCAATAATAAATTATAAAATAACAGTAAGATTAAAAAGGTGTCAAATGAGAATTTTACTAGAGAATTTTGAAATGAGAATACCTCTTCAAATGGAACAAACACAAAAGGTGTCAAACCCCTTCTATGAGAGATAGCAGGTACATCTGGGTCATGTGTTTCATCCTCTTCCCAACCTTCCATAAGTCCAAGCACGCCATCTACGTGACTATTTACTTCATTTTCATTTACACCAGTTGTAACAAGTCTCAATAGATCAAGCCGATTGTTTGCTCCTATAGTTGTACCTCTAAGCCTGAAAAAAAAATGAGAAGCAAAAACTATTGATTTGAAGAGGGGAATCTTTGGTTCAGTAAATACCAGTACCATTTTAGAACCAAAGAAATGTTCTCCTGCAGAATTTATCTTAAAAAGAAGCTAACTAGTCTATTACCTAAGACGCATTGTTACCACAGTAAGTCGCATGCCTGGGTATAAGAGAGCAGCTTCAACCTACAAGCTCATAATAAACCAACACATGATACATGGTGGACTATGTTGCTGAATTGATCAACAGATTGGATATTCTTTATTCCATGGGCAAGAAGAAAATGGGTTAGTAGATGCTATTATACAAACCTGATCTTCAGTTAACTTGTAGTCACCTCTGAACACACATTCAGCCTTGGAAGCATGATTCATGCACTTAGCCACCTCTTTAACTTTTTGTGAAGATATCTGTTTGATCATAAAGATTTCATTAGTAAGTGAACAATGAAAAAACACAACATAGCAAATTATAGTTCACACTTATAACCTTGTACAAGAACTTCCCACTTGGAAAAAATCTTAGGTAGCGATAGTAGCAAACCTACAAATTAACCAGAAATGTAAATACAATATGAGGTGCTTCAAAATAGTCCAAATTGGAATTAGGTTTCACTCAAGAATGGTCCTCGATGCAGTAATTACTTTGACTCGTGCAAAATAGCATATTTTTCTATAACACAGTTCTACTTTCAAATGCAAGGTATCAAAGTTGAATCTTATGGATTCACCTCAACTAACCACTGTCTCACTGAACTACCAGACAAAAAGGTATCAGAAGAAAGGATACAGCTACGGTAAGACAAAAATTGGTTTTGGGGTCAGTTAAACTAAGAAGGAAATGGCCAAACAAAGATTGTCTACACAAGAACATCATGTGACAAGTAAAGCTATGGTAATATCTTACCACATGGACCGGATTTGTAACTTTCCACTCTGCTACCCCCGTACGAATATAGGTATTTCGGCTAACATAGAGACCTGAAATGGAAAGTTTAGTCCTTAACCAAGCCAGCATAGAACATATGAACCAGGAAATAGCTAAACGTGAGAATGACCAGAGCAGCTGAAAGTCAACAGTTTAGATGTCATGCTGCACCTATCAATATTAAGTAAAATGTTATTTTCATGAATATATGACAACTTTTATTCCTTTAAAAGGAAGTGATATAACTTTTATTCCTTTAAAAGGAAGTGATATGATCTCCTCAAAGGACCTTGATGCTAAGAACATAAAATATAGCAGGTCATGGATGGCCAATATCTCTCATCAGATTATCCATAAAAAGAGGTTTATCTTCTCTTTAAAACTAGAGAAATTTCAGAACCCAAGTCAGCAACCACAAAATTACCATCATGATAACCAGAATTTGCTCAACCAACAAAATATAGTTAAGATTCTCATTGACCAGAGAAAATATAAATGGTGCCCTAACATTCCAAGATATCATTTGAATAAATTACCCTTAATCTCACAACAACAGTTCATTTTAAATCTATATGATATGTGGAACTGAAGGAGAACATAAAATATAAAATTTTTTCAAAGTATTACCATCATTTCGAATTCTGGGTCTCTGGACCCACATTTTCCTCCAAGAACCATTGTACAAGCTTCGGACAATTCTATAATTTGCTTCTGCTCCATAACTCTACGAGGGTTGATGGGCAATGGGCAAAACATGTTGAAATCGTGAGCAAACATAAGGACTATGAAGTATATACGATTTGAGATCTACCTGCCAAATCTTTAGGCAGGCATTTTGCCACAATATCGGATTACGAACAGTATATCTCCATTTGCGACAAACACATGCCACTCTTCCCAAAGTGTATGGCCTCATGCGTGCAAATACCTAATTTTAAACACATAAGTTATCAATCCAGAACTTCACATTCTGAATTCGAGCAATTATTTCTAGAGTGGCACTTAATTAGTTTTGAACACAAAAATTCTGATATCATGACTCCACATCCTTAGTTAAAGCAATTATTTCTAGAAAAAAATAAATAAGTTTAAAACAATTAAGAAATGTGGCTAAAGTTCATGGAGCTATACGTACCAAAACAAGTGAAATGAAATGATGCAAAATAGTACTTACATGTTAGTTAATTCATTGAGATGCAAACACTAATACAATGGTATACAGATCCTTATCACACGACTCACTATATACCAAAACAAGTGGAATAAAATGATGCAAAATAGTAATTCTGTCAAAATGATTCAATGAGATGTAAACACTAATACAATGGTATGAAGATCCTTACCACATTATAAATTAAACACCACTAGCAATGGAATTAATATAACATTATACCTCATAAAATCAAAACCTACAATCCAATATGTGCATGATTTAAGAACACAAAAACTACAAGCCAGAGCATCATAAATTTGTCACTCGTACAATTTGCCCATTTTAGATAATGAATGAAAAATGTACCTCAAAGAGCAATTCATCTGGCAAACAACGATGAATTAGAGCAGGGTCAACGTATGGTTTACTGCTCAAACTTCCAAAGGGAGCAACAGGTCTGACCCTATTGCCATAAAGATCTGATCAGAGAACCAAACACATGGACTAATTAGAGCAAACAAAGTGTTGAAAGCACTTGCAAGTACCATGAAATGGAATGGATAATGAAGTTCACTGTTGGTAGAAACTAAATTTATGTATACTTAGCCAAGGTCTATCTGTTCCAATGAATTCCACAGTTCTCAGGTGAGAAAATCGATTATGTTCTGAAGGAACTGAAATAGAGATATCTGCAGAATAGCATCATAATTAAGGATAGAAGGCAAGTTATAACTTGTACAATATACATTCACCTTGTTATGGAGAAAATAAAGATTTATATGATTGGTACAACAACAAGAAGCACCATTTATTTTCAAATTGTTTGATTTTTGCTTTCATGGACATTTCTAGCAAGTAATTTTGCTGTTATAATGCTTGCAAGTCTTTGTAACGTTGGACTACTGACACTTTGACTCACATCATCTATCGTGGACATCTGGCTACCCTAATATGCTCACAATATCCTACCTACATGATTTTACCTCATTTGGCCTAATAACTTCTGATGCATTTTTTTTTTCAGTTGTGAACTGCTTCATCCATAGATAATATCGAAATTTGACCTTACAATTATCCTAAAATTTTCATTTAATCAATAAGCATACAACCACTAGTATCATCTTATTTCTGTAAACTTAACCTTCCAATTTCTACTTTACTAATTTGTCATAAATCTACCATTTAAAATATCTTGAACCTTAAGATCTATGATTGTTAATGTTGGAACATTGCAAGAAATGATGATGAAAAAATAAATTCTAAATTTGTAATGTTAGGGAGAATTAACTAATTTCTTCTATGCTCAACAACACAATTTTAGTTTGTTAATAACTTAACTAAAATGCAATTAAAATAGATGTCCTTTAATCATACTTTACAAATAGAACTATAGAAGTACATCACAAAAATATCGTGGGGCAAATTCTTAAGAGAAAAAGTTGGTTTACATTTAGAGACATCTTGCCACAAAGAATAAGTGACAAAATCTAAAAATATTCCTTTGATCACCTCTTGAACCTAAATTTCAAACTCTAGAGCATATAAACTACAAATAAAGCTCAACATGGAACAACTTTAAACTTTCTATTCACTGACACCTAAACAGACCAATAACAATTCTCTGAGGAACTCACACCATGTAGTTAAATTTGCTATTGATTGATAACTAAAGAGACCAATAATCATCCTGAAACAAGAAGCATATATAAACTCACAACAGTTAATGTTAAAACAACGATACAAAAGACATTACAAAAAACTACAAGGAAATCATACTGGGTAATTGAACAAAAACAAAAAAAAATGCACAACGAAATTTCTATACTCGTTCTTGAACTCTTACCAAACTTCCAGGAGGTAATCAAATCCCCAATAAAAAATTTAATTCAAAAATGATCCATAAATCAAATAAGATAATATTACGGACGCGCAACTATAGAAGCATAAGAAAGTAAAACATAATCCGCAGAACACCATGGTCGAGTACTTTTTCCTCCGGGAGCATCTCCAATCGTCAAAAGCGCGCAACAGGAGGAGAATTCGTAATAGAAAACTCACCCGAAGCCATCAGCGATCGAGAGAGCGGTTTTAGGTCGAATAATAGAAGGTCCAAGAGGAGAGGGGCCGTCTCCCCACAAGAAGACGTCGCTTATTACTAGAAGCAAAAATCTCGACCATCTGCCTTGAAATGCACGGTTGTGATTCACGGATAGAAGTGTAGATTGTCCATATGATCCGGGTCCGGCAGCATGTCTAGAAACATCCGTCGAATTTGATGTTATCAGAGAGAGCCGAGCTTGCAGCCACATCTGTAAACGGATCCGCCATCAACATTTTACCCGGTTATCACGTGAACCCGATCAGACTTGGATCTACGGTTATCACGTGAACCCGATCAGACTTGGATCTACTTTAATGTTAGATAACGATGGCTTCCTATCTCTATACTTTTATGTGTCACCTGGCAGTGTGCTCAAGCGGAGCTAAGTTATTTGGCTGACGTTTTTTTGGTGGCGTTTGGTTGATAACATTAGTTATCTATCATGGCTATATTATTTAATTTTATTTGAATAATGATTAATTCGAAGGATATCCATCATATTAATAAATATCAGTAAAAGAGATTATAAATTTGCAATGTGATTACTTTAAAAAGGTAAGATTTTTTTTTATTTTGAGGTTAACAAGAATCTAGCCGCAGTCAGTCGTCGAACGCGAACGGTAAACAATGAGGGTGGTGTCGGCTTGACATCATTATCGTTCCTTCATGCGGAAGGCTCGTAAAGGGTCAATCGTCAAGAGCAAATAGCGAGGGATGGTGTCGGCTCAGCGTTATCGTCGTTTCTTTGTGCAGAAAGGTTCGTTGAGAACGAGCAGCGAGGGCGATACCAACTTGGCAGTGGCGATATTTCTTCGTACGGAAGACTCCTCAGGGGTCGAAGGCGACAAGCGACAACAACGAGTACACGATCACATGTGTGAAGGACAAGGACAGCGGATTTTTAAACTTAAGTTTTTAGGACAGCGGATTTTTAAACTTAAGTTTTTTTAATATTAATTAATTGAATCAATCAAAGATAAACTAAATAATCTAATCTAAAATCTAACAATATTATCTTATTTTTTTAAAAATAATAAAAAAAGTAAAATATTATCCAAAATTATATATATATATATATATATCAGAAATTCTATGCTGCACGACACTCCCATCCGCGACCCGTGCGTGACACCCCCGACCCCCAACCACTGTCGTTGTCGTCGCCACGCCGTTCGGCCACCAGAGATCGCCGCCCCGGGCTCGATCGACGGCCCACTCGTCGGCGCACCATCCGGCACCGGATTCCGACCAGATAGTGGCTGGAATCTGACCGAATTCGATCGGAAACTGCCGAATCGCAGACCCATAAAAGTTATCAACCAAACGCCACCAAAAAATATCACTAAGCATGTATTTAATAAATTGCGTTGACCGGGCCCGGTCCGACGGTTTCCGATGGCCGGACGGCGTGGCGACAGCGACGGGTCGGCGCGAGGGAGCACTGTGCACAAGGACGGATCCAGAAATTACAAATGTCCTGTGCTAACTTTAGGTATGAAAAGGATGAATTAAACATCAAAATACAATGAACAAAAAAAACTCATTAATTTTTTTGATACTAAATTATAGATTATAAATATGTATCTATTTTTTTTAAAGTTAGATGAGAGCCCAATCTTATATAATTTTTAATTTTTTAAAAATTAAATTAGAGCCCAATATATAATTTTTAATTTTTTTAAAATTAGAAAAATAGTTGGATTAAAATTATATTATGTAAGGTGAGAGAGGCTCGAACTCGCGAGCTCAGAAACTACAAAAGCTGCCGCCAGCCAACTGCGCCACCGACTCCTTAAGAATTATTTCTCAATAATATATTATTATATAAATCATAGGGCTGGGCTACAGCCCAGGATAGCTCCTACGTAAATCCGTCTCTGACTGTGCATTCTCACTTTTGGACAGTCAGATCCTCGCGATCATGTGTGATGAATGGTGATCCCGCTGTCATGCACGAGCGCGTAGGAAATCGGCACGCAGCATAGCATTTCTGATATATATATATATATATATATATATATATATATATATATTATTTCCTAACCCCTAAATTTTCAAATTTTAAATTAAATTATATATAAAATATCTAAATAAATAAGTTTTTAGTACATTATCTAGATTAAATCAAGTAATATTAGATTATATTTTATAATTATATGATTATGTGATAATTACATTATTAAAGGTATACATGATAATTTGAACCATACACACTGTTAGGATGCATTTGATTCAAGTTATCATATATAACGAGTATCCACAATCCACTCTCATTATAACACCCTTCACCTCATTAAAAAAATATAGGATCCACTGCCACATACTCGTTATAACAATATATCTTTTTCACCCATATTCCTTTTAACATTAATACTCATTATTTATGGATCCCGCCGTCCACTCAATCATCTTAAAATTTAAAATAGCCGTTAAAACTAACTATTTTAATAAATATAATTAAAAAAAACACGTGGGTGGATCAACCCCTGGCTAGCTCACTCTATTTTTAATTGAACACGTTCAATTGTTTAAACGCGTTCAACTGGAGGAGTGTTATAATACCTCTCCACAATGTTATTTAATACCAATGGAGTGTTATAACACTCCATTAATGCATCAATTGTGGATGCTTTAACCTTAGTTATATGATTACTAGGTAATTACATAACCAAGGTTATGGGGTATAAAACACAATCTTATATTATTTGGTTTAACTTATTTATTTAGAGGGAATAAAATATAATCAATTTTATATTTATTGTATTATCTTTGATTCAATTTATGTTTAGAATAAATTAAATTAAATTAATAATATTAACTATGATAATAAATTGATTATAAATATAATTCTTTAATTTTATTTTTTAAAATTTAAAATAAATT
>JAOBBC010000002.1:1821023-1839046 GCA_025388495.1 Curcuma longa
GGTGATCTAACTTGTGTGGTTTGAGTCCACAGGAAAGTCCAGGTTGGAAGACTTGGCAAAGGATGAAGTCCCGGAGGCGAGACCTCTGGCAAAGGATGAAGTCCCGGAGGCACAGCGCCTCTTGGCAAAGGGAGACTTAGCACGACGAAGCTGAGAGAAATGTCTCAAGCTAGTGCAAGGAAGGGCATGAGGCTTGTGGAAGGCGTTTGAAGGGTTGCATCAAGGCTAAGGATTGAAAAAGAAGTTGAATGGGGAGTTTCAGCTTGATCAGTCAACTGGCTATTGGAGCAGTCGATTGGTGGTTGATCAAAAGCGCATACAGAGTTCATAGAGAGATTAGTCGACTGCTCATGGTGCAGTTGACTGCTAGGTGACCGTTGGGGCAACAGCTGGCTAATTAAATGCATATTAAAGAGTCGTTGAAGCCCATCAGTCGACTGGCCTTTAGAGCAATCGACTGGTGTACAGAAAAATATAAAAATAGCAAACGACGTCGAAGAAAAGATACTTCTTTTTTATCATTTTTCTCTAGCAATTCTCTGATATTGAAAAGCTCTACTCTTCCTCCTTGCTTCACTAATTAATCTTGTGAAAGGAAGAGATCAGTTTGTGAGGGTTTTCTCCACCTTCGAAGCGTGCTTCGAAAAGGAGGATTTTCATAGTAAAAAGGTCGTCTATATGTGTAGATCCTTGGATTAGTCACCTCGTAAGAGGTGGATACCAAGTAAACAACCGGGTTAGCGATTGTTCTTCATTTTCATATTTATTTTGCTTTTGCTAACATTTTCACAGAAAAATTCGAAGAATCGCTATTCACCCCCTCTAGCGAACGCACCGATCCTAACAAGGAAGAGGGGTCAGCGCAAGGGAACCCGATGGTGTTTAGCTTCTCTTCCGATGGAGACGATCTCCAGTGAGCGGCAACGGTGGATCAACCCTAACAAGCGTCTGCGCGCGGTTGTGAACAAAAAAAAAAGAAGAGGAAGAAGGGAACGCGGCTAGGGTTTCAATCCTCACATACCCCGCACCAAGGCTGGCTAGGTTTTATACCAAGCTCCCTGATTTTGCTGTCGAAAAACTTAGGATCGCGAGAAATCCGATTGAGCATGCATGCAGGCGAGTGGTGAAAACTAGGGGAAGACGCGCGCGTGTGGGTGAGTAGTGGCCGAACTGTGAAGAGAGTGAACCGGAGGGAAAAAGAAACAAACTGGACTAGAAATTTAGGGTTTACTGTAGTAAATCAGGTTCAATTTGGTTCAAAATCAAATCGCTTCGTTTAATGACCAAACGATCTCTGATTTGACCTAAATTAGTTTTGTTTATTTTGCCTTCACAAGATGAAACCCATCATTGCTTCCATTTTGTCAAAATATCTTCCATCATGAACTAAACTAAATTGGTTCAATTTAGTTTAAAATTGAATCATTTGGTTCAGTAACTAAAACATCTTTGATTTGAACTAAATCAATTTTTTAATTTCGTATTCATAAGACAAAGTCCATCATTTTGCCCTTTATTCGATCCAACTAGATTTTAATTCTCTCGATTTGAGAATCTAATTCTCAAACTCATTTTAAGTCCTTCGGAGAACTTGTTATTAGTACAGATGAAATCAGAATATCTCCACAATGGTATGATATTGTCCACTTTGGGCCTAAGCTCTCATGGTTTTGTTCTTGGGCTCTACCCAAAAGGCCTTATACCAATAGAGATATCTTTCATCTTATAAACTCATGATCTTTTCTATGTATTTCTAATGTAGGACTTTGATTGCATCCCAACAATCTTCCCCTCAAATAAAGGACCACTGGAAGCCCCCCTACCATTTTTCTTCTCATGGTTCAGCTGTCATGTTCCTTATGGTTCAGCTGTTATGTTCCTTATGGTCCGGTTGCCATTTTTTCCTCATGGTCGAGCTGCCATGTTTCTCATGGTCCGTCTGCCATGTTCCTCATGGTCCGGCTGCCATTTTTTTCCTCATGGTCTGGCTGCCATGTTTCTTATAGTCCGGCTACTGTGTTCCTCATGGTCCAGGCCTCCCCTATCTCCTTCATTTTTCCTGAGGGCCCCCACATGGCTCTACATAGACCATAACTCTGATACCAATTATTAGTACAGATGAAATCAGAATATCTTCATAATGATATGATATTGTCAACTTTGAGCTTAAGCCCTCATGGTTTTATTTTTGGGCTCTATCCAAAAGGTTTCATACCAATGGAGATATTTTTCATCTTATAAATCCATGATCTTTTCCATGTATTTCCAATGTGGGACTTTGATTGCATCTCAACACTTGTAGTGCGTGTGACTCAATAGGTTCCTGGTTATGTTAACCATCTATAATTAATCATTAATTGCAGAACGATCATGAGTGACACCTAGTAGTACATCATGATCCCCAATTGATTAAAAAATCAATGATTGTTCTAGAACATTTTTAAACCCTTCAGAACTATAATGAAACATATCTCGTTCCTTTCACCATCTTATACCTGCTTGGTTCAGGATATGGTCTATATGTGTTAGTCTCCACTAGGCTGACTACGTCACACCTAGCCTAAACTTACTTTCTTGTCCTGTGGATTCAAGTCACTTATACATTGTCCAAGAGTGTCATACTCTTAACATGTAATGCTTTTGCCAAAGACTTTTAGTAACAATTCTAACAAGTGGCTGCAGAATATACGTCTCCTTTTTCAAGGTACAGTGAATCCTCTGTGAGTTATTCAAACACCTTTAAGTATTTCGACTTATACCCAATCATCCTAGGTCCACATCTCCTCAGAGATATTTATTTAAGATGTCAAAGTATAAGCCTCCATGATCAAGGTGACTTGAATACTATAAGTCAAAGTAAACTCACACTTAAACTGCACTAAGATCTTCATTAATATATGTATCGAACCATATAAAGTCTCATGGCAGGTCACTCCAATGAACTAGTTACCTTTAACTAGCATCCATATTTAACTCTCAACATCCAATGCCTCCAGCCAGCGAGATCAGTTGCTTGGTAAACCAAGGAGTTTAAAACATGCTAGTCTCAACAGAATCAATGACGTCCATGCTAATCAATTCCTCGACTAGAGATAATTTTAATATATTCATAATTGCACATGTAGAGATGCTTACTAGTTGTGATCCAATCACAAATTCTCTCATGCTATGAATCGTATTGCGGACATTTAGTAATGAGTTTAAAATTTAATCAAATGCATAAAGAATGTGCACTCAAATAGTAAATTTCTATTTATCCAATAATTAATAGTCTAACTGTAAGACGATTGTCTTAGGACACCTCTCAAATATAACACGAGTAAAGCTAAAATCTATATTATACTAATTACGCATATTAAGTGTAGGGAAGCAAAGTTCTACGATTCTAGACAACTCAGAGGGAGCCTGGGGGACTGGTTGGAGATAGATAACCTTCAACCGTTAGAGTCGAAACCTCATAAATGACTGGAGCAAGGGATGGGCGACCGCAGTGTCCAAGAGAACGTAGATGCTTCCAAGCGACTAATATGGATGAGATTTAACGATTCGAGAAAATAGGTCAAAAATAAAAATTGACCTAGTTTTAGACGACTATGGGGCTCAGTCGATCGAGATTGCAGATAATATTTATTACTAGATAAATATTGTAGTCATGTCAACAGACTCCCAAGCTGGGGATGGTCCAGTCGACTAGAAGGTGACACATTAGTATCTGAAGAAGGCCTATAAAAGGAGTCACGAGGTAAAGCTTTCAAGCATATGCTCAATCATTCTCAGCATGCTCATGCTCACATTTGGTGCTCTTCAAAAGCTATGCGTTGCAACTTCATACTTCATTCTTCATATATGGTAATATAAGCATAACATTATCATTTCTTAGTAGTCGTATATTCTTGTATTATTGTGTGCTTTATTTTTAGAGTCTTTTTAAGATTTTTCCACCTCTAGAATCTTTCTAGAAAGGAGTTAATCGAAAAAAATTAATATATTTATGTCATGCGTCCTTATAATTGTTGCATGTTTTATCTGTTAACCTAGAAAATATTATTGCTCTTAGAATATTTAATTTATTTATTTATCTTTATTCTACTATATTACTCTGTCAATATTCTTAGAGTTATTTTTCATTCTTTAAAACTCATAAAATTCGTAATGTTATTCACCCCTCTAGCATTGAGTTCGCTCCTACAGAGTCCAAAGACTATCGTGTTCTCACATGATCAAAGATCTCGAATCTCTACATCGAGTCCAAAGACTAACGTGTTTCCACGCGATCAAAGATCTTGGGTCCCTACATCGAGTAAAGACTAGCGTGTTCCCACGTGATCAAAGATCTCAGATCCCTACACTGAGTCTAAAGACTAGTGTGTTCCTATGTGATCAAAGATCTTGGGTCCCTACATCGGGCCAAAGGCTAGAATGTTCCCACGCTATCAAAGATCTCGAATCTCTACATCGAGTCCAAAGACTAGCGTGTTACCACATGATCAAAGATCTTGGATCCTAACATCGAGTCTAAAGACTAGTGTGTTATCACGCGATCAAAGATCTCGAGTCTCTACACCGAATCCAAAGACTAGTGTGTTCCCACATGATCAAAGACCTCAAGTCCATACACCAAGTCCAAGACCTCAAGTCCTTACACCGAGTTCAAAGACACACGTGCTCCCACGCACTCGAAGACCTCAAGTCCCTACATCGAGTTTAAAGATCGAAGACCATGGGTCCATACACTGATGGTTGAAAACCTTAGGCCCATATATCGAGTTCAAGACCTTAGTACTAATGAATCTTATACTTCTTTGCCCATTTCCTTCAACATCATATCTTTTCTTGCTAAATCGTTCCCAACTCACCTCGGGTCTATACACCGAGTTCAAGACCTAAGACTTCTACATCCAGTCTTCATGTCAATACCAAATCAAAAGCACTGGCCTTATAAATCCAAACTGTTAGTCGTATCCTAGAACCAATTATGTGATGATTGACTATGAACTTTTGTATTATATTCTATTATTAATAAAGGTAAGATTTTTTGTTATTATACTTACTTTATGTTTGTGTCAAATAACTAAGTATAATAATGTCCTTGGGTAGCTAGTTCTAATTTATATCATATCGATTGTTTGAGTCGATAGTGAGATAATGTAGAGAACACTACTCTTAATCATTCCTAGTCAAGCATTAATAATCAAGGATGATATTAATGCATAAGACTAGCATGTAGGTCAACTGGATGACTTGAGCTCACAAGTCATGGATATGAGATATCGAGTTGACACATAAGCATACATTAGAGAATGCATACTGAATTGATCCGTCATGGGAAAGTTTCATGGATCATTATATGAGTGTCATAAATTTTCTCATGTGACTATTGGTATGAATAGTCCTTAGACCTGAAGTCACTACAGTTCCCTATATAAGGAGTTATGTATTTTAGTGTCATCAAATGCCACCCATAACAGGGTGGACTATAAATGTATGCTCCTTCAGATGTGTAAGATGTTTGCTAGGGTGGCATCTAGTTGTGCGACTGTTGCTGCGAAGTCGTAGACGTGCTCTTGTAGGATGGGTCACTAGTCTCCCCAGCAATTATCCTTAGTGTTGTAGTGCCTGTATTCATCCAGCTTGAGGAAGTTGATTTGCTGGAGCTGCTCCAATGCAGCTGAGGCTTTTTCCATGGCTTTAACATGGATCTCCTTGAGTTGGGTTCTGAACTTCTGTTCTTGGGCCAGGTTGAGTCCATGTTTACATCCTTTGGTGATTTCCTGCTGGGTTGCTGCATATTGCTGATTAAGTGGGAGATGAGGGACGCTGCCTCCTTCTGTTGTGATCCTCTCTTGATCTGCGCCTCCCTTAGTGCTTCCATTGCTAGAACCAGATTCTCTATCTGAGTTTGCCATTTAGGTCCTTACTGCACACAAGGCGAGATACTATTTGTGAAATCTGTTTACTAGATTTGTTCCATCGAAAGTTGACCGAATTATTGTAAACTTCTAAACTTCTTTATTGGATTCACTCCACCCAAAGTGGAATGAAATTATTGCAACCTGCCAAACTATGGGTTGACACATCACAGGCATCCAACTTTTGTGGCTACGAACTATTCAATTTACCCCTTTTTTTTCTTAAATTTTAAAGGTTAAATTGAATATATTTTTTTGTTTTAAGAAAAATCAATTTAAAACCAAAATCAAGATTAATTGAGTCTAAAACCAAATTTTAATTAAAAAATCATAAACTACTAAAATACTAAAAATTATATTATTTAATTAACAACTAAAATTATTATATTATTTTTACTAAATATATTGTTGAATTTTTATTTTATGCTAACGCAAATAGAAGTAAATGGGAAAAGATTGATTATTTTAATTAAAATTAAATTAATATATATATTTTTTCTTTTTGGTTTGATTTACTTCGAATTACAGATTTTTTAGGGTTCTATTAGCGTCCTTGTGCTGGAGTCGTCATTTGATCTGTACTAGGGTTTTCGTTCATTCGAAAGGCCATTTCAATTTTGCGAAGGATGGCGTGGAGAGCTCAATTGTCTCGCAATCTGAAGGAGCTTCGTTTCCTTTTCTGCCAGACTTCGCCAGCCAGTGCCCAGACTCGGTAGTGAGCTTGAAGTCAAAAACAAAAAACTCCATCGGTACTGGTTTTTGACGTTATTTCTTTTTTTTTTTATCGTTCTTCCGTTTTACAGGGAATTTCTGCACAAGAACTACAAGGATCTGAAGACGCTGAACCCTAAACTCCCCATCTTGATCCGCGAATGCAGGGGAGTTGAATCTCAACTTTGGGCGAGATACGGTTAGTATGCTTATTATTATTATTTTTATGCTGAACTTCTTTGTGTTCCGCTAGTCTTAGTATTGAATTGCATATTGCTGATGATAAACTAATTAAAATTATGAACTTGTTTTGCAATAGGCATTATATTCTGATATAAAAAAATAGACATATCTAAATTCTCCCTTCAAACTATTAACCCCTATAATAGGTAATTGAATTTTTTTTTCTCTTATTAGTTGTAAGACTTATTATTGTTGGGAATTAGTATTTTTATTTTTGACAAATTACTTCTGTATGCCTATAACTAAGATATTATGTAACCCTTATACATCAAGCAACCAAGTTAATGAATTAAAAGCCCTTGGCTATTAGAAGTCAATCCCTTGAAGTGATTATTTACTTCTTTTCTTTAATATCCTATGAGAAAGGATGCGAGCTTTTATTAACATGGTATAGAGTAAGGTTTCTCATCATCACCAATCACCCTACATCACAACACCTCTGAAACCACCATCACCACTATCTCGTGCATCATAACATCTCTGGCACCATATCCCCTAACACAACAAATACCCCATTGCCACCATCCCTAATGCAATCATTATCATCATTCTCCTACATCTTGATTCCATCACCATCGTCATATTGCTCCGCAAGACCACATACATTGTGCATGGTCTTAACCTGGCTTTAAGAGAAGAAACTTTACTCCAACATGACAATAGGAGGATCTCAACTTGATCTAAAATGGGTTGTAGGATTTAAAGCTAACTACGAAGCCCAATTGGGCTACTTAAAGCAAGGATTGAAATCTCAAGCTGTATCGCGCGATACGGGCGAAAAATTTCGTTCCGCCAGCGGACCGACACTGGCATAGGCGTTTCGGTTGGGATACCGTCTGGAGGCATCGCTCAGGTCCAATGACACCCCTAGTTGCATGTGGTGCGACTTTTTTTCTTTAACTTAAGTTTTAATAAAATTTTAATAATCCACTCCTAGCTATAGTTGGGGATAATTTAAATAGACTTAATTAAAGTTTCATAAAATTTTCCTATTATTTTAAAAAAATATTTTATTTTTTATTTTTAAATATTTAGATTAAACTTTTTATTTTAGTTAATATATTTGATATTTTAAAATACTGAAACTATACCGGCACGGTACGATACAGTATTGAAGCTGTATTGTTCTGGTCCGGGACCGAAACCTCGGCACGGTTTGATATTTTAAACCTTGACTTGAAGCATTCATATCATCCTTATCACAATAGTAAATGGACAACAACAAAATTGTAGAGCTAACACTCATGAAAATCAAGACAACATCCTTTCATGTATGAAGGTGAAATCTCCTTGTTGGGAGACCAATGATCCTATTGGGTGGATTTCAAGAGCTGAGATTTTTTTTTTTTTTTTTTTTTTTTTTTTTTAATTAAATAAAAACCAAAAAAAAAAAAAATAAAAAAAACACAAAATAAATTAAAAAATAATAAAAAACAATTTTATAAAATAATTAAAAAAATTAAAAAATTTTTTTTTTTTTTTTTGTTTAATTTATTTGTTGGTTTTAAATTTTTTTTTTTGGGTGTTTTTAATTTTTTTTTTTTTTTTTTTTTTTTTTTTTTTTTTTTTTTTTGCTTTCATTACACACCAGACACTATAAAAGTGGAGATAACACCTATGAATTTGCAAGATGATGCTATCCAATGGTATGACTGACTTAAGACATGCCATAGGCATCTAATATGAGAGGTATTTAAAGGATCCTCATCTGATTTGCCTCTTCTGAGCATGAGGATGTGGATGGAGAGTTAGCCAAAATTTGACACACTACAACAGTGCTAGAGTACCAAGGACGATTTAAGCCACTCCCCAACTGAGCTCATGATTGGTTAGAAAACCAATTATTACATTTATTGAAGGGCTTCATCTTGCCATATGACGAGAGGTCAAGATGGATTAACCTCATAGCATAAAGGTTACTTTTTCTTTTATATGACTACAAGAAGAGACGATCAATAAGGATGGTGGAGAAATTACATGGTAATCCATCAAAACACATATCGTCATGCAACACCTTACAAAGTGACAAAAGAAGAGATTAAGGAACGAATCAAAAAGGGTTATGCTAACATTGTGATGAAAAGTGGCATATTGAGGTCATCAATATACGCGAAGATACTATTGATGAATGAGCCAATAGAAAACCCAGAGGAAGAAGATAATCTCAATGAAGGTGAAATGCAAGAAAACACATGTGAAGTAGAAGGGATATAAGGCGATATCAGTTCATGCTTTAGTAGGTATACATGCTTCACAAATGATAAAGGTACAAGGATTAATTAGAGGATAATATTCATAGGTTCAGGAAGCACCAATAATTTTTTATACTTGACCATGGCAGGAAGTTTAAATAACAAGTGAAACAAACATTTATATTTGATGTTAAGGTGCATGATGGAAGATCCCTTACATGCCTAGGAAACTATGCTAGCATTAGCATATTTTTAACCACAGATATCTTTCTCCTACACTTTGATGGATGTGCTATTGAAGATTGAGTGCACTTCCAAAACTAAGGAAAAGAAATTTGCATCAAGGGAAAGGGGCGAGATGATGTTGCGTCTGTCAAGTCGTCAAATGAAGTGGGTATTAAAAAAAAGATTGTCACATTTTTCTTATGCAACTTTCCATCAAGAAAGAACCTAAAGGTACACCCTAAGCTTCCTAAGAATTGGAGATTCTTCTTTTAAAATTTTCTTATATATTTTCTAAGCTAAAGGGCATAGTTATTAAAGGCACTCGTCTGGCTGCGCCTAGGTGCAAGGTTCAGCCAAGCGAGCTTCTTGCACCTAGTCACCTTAAGTGCGTGCCTTGTAAGAGGTTACTGGTATGCTTGAGGCGCGATTTTTCGCCTCATTGAAGTTAGACATACAAATGTAAAACAAGCCCAAAATAAATTTTTTAAAGCTCAGTCCATACCTTTAATTACCCTTTTAATTAATTACGTAGTACGCATGTCGCACTTATTTCTTTGCTTGTGAATGAAATTGGAGTGTTTTTAAACATGTAAGTATAAATATTTAAGGAAATATTAAATAAATGTATTATAAAAAATAAAATAAAAATATTTTTTTATTTTGTATGAAGCTTCATTCCAAAAGAAGAAACCGGTTGAAGCAAAAAAGACTAAATGATTTAGTTTTTATTAAGTATAATAGGGCTTTGAGGCGTCGATATGATATGCGTAACACTGTCCATCCTATTTCTTTAAATGAGATAGACGATAACAATGAATGGTTGATCAGGGATTGAATGATAACATTTATTAAGAAAATGATTTAGTATTTGATGATGATAATTTGATTTGGAGTGAAGTTGCACGAGCTTCTGGAGTTGGTGAAGATGCTTGTAGTTTTAGATCTCGAGTTTCATCTTCTTTACAAGAAGTAAGGGTAACTACATCAAAAGGAACTAAGAGAAGATCTTCTACAAGTCAACTAATTAACGAAGAGGAGGAAGAAATCGGCCTATACAAATTTGATTGGTCATGATGATAATGAATATGGTCGAGGAAGATGATGAAGATTTTGATGATTTAGATTTTTTATTTTTTTTTTAATTTGAATTATGCGTAGAACGTATTTATTTGCTAGTGAATTATATATTTACATTATTGTTTAATATTTTATGGACTATAGTTTTGTAGTGAAATATTTTGACAGAACTAGAG
The DNA here is from genome assembly GCA_025388495.1 of Curcuma longa. NCBI lineage: Eukaryota > Viridiplantae > Streptophyta > Magnoliopsida > Zingiberales > Zingiberaceae > Curcuma > Curcuma longa. The sequence continues at coordinate 1,831,557 of JAOBBC010000002.1, forward strand.
TGTCTTACTTCGATAAGGCGTGCACCTCACTTTGCATCGTGCGCCTTAGGCCTCATAGCACCTATGCGCTTTTGGGCGCCTCACATGAGATTTTATCTTTACCCCATGTTCAGAAGGAACAAATTGAGAGAAGTTTACAAGAGATGCTTTGAGCCAATATATTTGCTCAAATGTAAGTCTATATTCCCCCTTGATATTGTTTGTTCAAAAGAAAGGTAGAAGTTGACAACTAAGCATGGATTATCATGCTCTTAATAAAATCATAGTGAAACACAACTATCCCATCCTTTTCATTGATTAATTGCTTGATGAGTTAGGAGGTGCCATATTCTTATCAAAGTTAGATTTTCACTCGTGATACTATCAGATAAGAGTCCCCGTCCCTTAGCATTAAACAACCAAGTTAATGAAGTTAAAAGCATTTAGCTATGGAGATCAAACCCCTCTAAGTGATTATCCTCTTTCTTTTCTTTAATTTCATTTTTTTACCATCAATTCCCTATAACCATGCCATCCTTTCATGGAATTTTATGGCCTTCCATTACTAATTCCTTTAATTCTTGTATTCATGCAATCTTTAGAAGGTCACTTTGACATTTTAGCTCATATATATTCTCGAAAGTCTAAATCTTGAAAATTGTATAGTAATAGAAAGTTGGGTAGATGTCCAAGGGAAGGAAATGGGGTAGATTGGCATAATCACTTTGACTGGCCAACTCATACACAATCATGATGGATTATAAAGGACTAAGTTCTGTAAATTAGTGCTTGAACATCAACTATATTTAGCTATACTTGATGATCTTATCTTTTATCTTAGGTTTTATGTCAACCTTTAGGCCTTCATACTCCTTTGGAATTCCCTCATAACCAAAGAGAACTTAGACTTCGTTGAGTGGGAAGGTGGAATGGCCCATGTCAAATAGGGTGGCGCCACACATTGGTGCAAAGGGGAGGTGCCTCTCTAGCTGAATTAAGATGTTGATGCATTATATCTTCATGCTTCTCAGGGGCAAGGTGTTGTCATATCATATGTAACCCAAATGTCTTTAGTTTCTAAAAGCCCTTTCCATTGGATAAGGTATATGTGGGTGCTTCCATCTAATAATATTACCTACCGATGGGAGTGCATGAGTTGGTACTGATTATATGTGAATTGTAGGCAATTCAATAGGCAAAGAGGAAGGCTTAAATACTCTCTGGTATGATAGTAAGCCCTCAACATTGAAAATTATGTTGACAAATTAACAACATATGTACTAATGCTCATTTTTCTCATAATTTGTAAAGGATTGGAATGGTGAGCCTAAATCTATGATGGGGCGAATGCAAAAAAGCATATAATCCATATTCTGTATTCCAACGATGTATATTAGTTTGAAATTTATAAACCTTATTACTCATGTGACATTCTCCTGACATTAGTATGGATCTCTTTGTTGCGCTTAGTAAAACTCTCAATTAACTTAGACGAATAAAAAGTGGAAAGGTAGTCTTGTTAACAGGTTGATGATCTCTCTACCCATACACAATTTCAAATGTACTATGGTTGGTAAAGTGGTTTACAAAATTTCTATGGGTGAATTTGATAAGATATATATATGTTACACAATTGAGACTCACATCGCGTTGGTGTATGCATGTAGTGCAGGGATTTGTAAGGTAACCTTTTGGAACTTCATAAGCCATTGTAAGGTTTGAGTCATTGATGATATACCATCTCCTTTTTTTTAGAATATCCATTGTATGAGAAGGTAGAGGGGTTATCTCAAGGGTTGGGCTGGTTTAGTGGGTGACTTAGGTTTGAGCTTTGATTTGTTGAGCTTGTCTTGGTAGATCTAATATTTTGGCCATTGTGTTTGAAAAACTAGTTATTTGCTTGTCCGTTGTGAGCAACAAAAAGACTGTAAAGCCAAGGTCGACCAAGGATAAATGAATCATGCTTATATGAAGGACATCACACCATATTTTGTCTTGATATGAGCCAATCTCAATAAAAATCAAACAACTTTGAATGATGAGAGAGAGGTCCGATTTATCTATGGCACCGTGTAGGGGTTCAATTGAGGTTTAGGTATGAAATGGATATTCTAGAAAGTGTTTGTGTGAAAACTACATTCATGTAACTTCCATTGTCGATCACAATTTTGCAAGATTAGCTTCTACACTTTGGATAAGTGTAGAAGATAGGTGTACATTCCATGTGTAGTTTGATGTGGACGTGGAAGAGATGCACCACACTACATGGAGTCCAATAGCATTTTTTTTGTTTCCTTAAGCTCATGATTAGTTTGTTTACTTTTAACTTATTTTTTTACACATTTAATTTATGTTTTTGTTCTTAATCAAATAAAAAATTTCAACCTTTCTTAACTATGAAATAGTTAAATGGGTAATTTTTTAGAACCTATGAATTATTAAATTATGAGTAAAACTATGAAATAATACAATGCATTTCAAAATCTTTGAAAAGAAACAACCTGTCTAATTTTCACATTAACAATATTTTTTCTCTATTTACTTGATTTTTTTGTAAATGTAAGATTTATTTGAGTTTTGCTTTAGGTTTTCTTTTAATATGTATAAGATATTTATGCACCTCATATCTTAATAAAGGACAATTTAGTAGATTATGTCTTTATCAGTGTAACTTTAAGCATTACCTTAAATGCTAGTTGTAATCGCTCCACCAACCTATATTGTTTAGAAACAAAAGATTTGATCAAGGAATGAAATCTCATTCCAAGTTAGAGATTCAATTCTTTGCCATAATGAGATTGCTAGTTCAATGCTTGGCATGTTGACTCAAAATGTAAGATGCATTGACATGGAGGAAGGAATGCTGAACTCTAACTCTTGTCAAGGTTGCCTCGTGTTACCTGCAGAAGCCTTGTGCCAAATCTATTACAGGTCATAGAACTCACTTAGTCTTGTGTGGAGGCTCAAATGTTGTTGAAGTCATTGTTTTTGTCACACAAGTTTATGCGAAGGTTCTAACATTGTTACAACAACTCTGTCGTCATGGACCATGCTGAACTCAACCTTGTCGTGGTCACTGCAGTTTCTGTGCAAGTTTCATTGTCTCAGCCTATTTGCTTTCCAGTCAGCAGTCAACAGATTGAACAAGATGTTTTACTTGTGTCATGTGTCTGCTAAGACATGAACCACATATTCTATTTCTTTCTTTAACTTGCCAAGTGAATTAAACATTGTGTCCTCATTATAGTCATGGATCCTACCAAATGCTAGTTTTATTCCTAGTTGTAACTTCTGAAAATTTCAATCTAATTGGAACACGAATACTAAGCTATGGCTTCAGTGTGTAACTATGTATCGATCGAAACTTTTGTTTGATTGCACAATGGAGGCATGAAATCATATCAATATGGTTAAAAGTTGAATATGCACTTATGTCTGGACATGTGATAGCTTTGTCTGCTTTTAAAATGATGATCTTGGTTAGGTGTAGCTAAAATTTCAGTTCCAAGTTTTAAGAAAGCAGCAATTGCTGCAAGAACCTTTCATATTTCCAGATTGCTTTGTGGTTAAGTATTGTATTTGCATTTTAGTTGGAAACTTTTATATTATTTTGTGCTTGCTTCTTTTCTAATACTTTGGTTACTCTGCCAGATGTGGGTGTTGAGAGATGTGTTAACTTGGATGGTCTGACCGAAGCTCAAATTAACAATAAACTAGAGGAACTTGGTGAAGCTTGACTGAATACATCATGGACAACTTATTAAATCAATGGCATTTGTTTCCGTCTGCAATTAAACTGACGAAAACATTTTGTTTTAATTTCCAAGTATGCTCTCCAGGATGACTCCTAAACTGTTGGAAGTGGGTCATTATATTTATTTTGAGTTTCTCCTGGATTATTTCATTAAATAAATGGCATTTCTATCGGCCTGCAATTTAACCGCGTATGCTGTCTGCCAAACTCTAGGACGACTTCTAAACTGTTGGAAGTGGGATATTATATCTTCTTCATTCATCATGATTAATTTGTAAGTTATATTAAGCACAGCTATCGACTTCTAAACTGCTGGAAGTGGGATATTATATCTTCTTCATTCATCATGACTAATTTGTAAGTTATATTAAGCACAGCTATCGACTTCTAAACTGTTGGAAGTGGGATATTATATCTTCTTCATTCATCCTGACTAATTTGTAAGTTATATTAAGCACAGCTATAGCTGGTGGACTTAGTATACGGATGGATGAGATGACCTGCATTTATAGTTTGTCTCAATAGTGAAATGAGTAGTTGAAAGACCAATAGAATTCTTGCGAGCAAGTTGTTACAAACTTGTTTATTACAACTTGTGCGACAGATACTTTTTCTCTGAAAAGTTGCTAAGTTTGATTCTTGCACAAGAGAAGTTAAGAGAGGTTGGAAGAGTTTAGAATATTAGTAGGTAAAGATGACTTATTATTTCTGAAGATATTTGCAAGTGAAAGGAAAAGAGGTATTTACAAATATTTTTCTGATTAAAATTAGTTTAATTTAATGGTTTACATTATGTATCCAAAAATTTCTTATAAAATACTTAAATATTTTTATAATAAGATGATTTTAGAAAAATGTATAGAATGACCTTAAGGAAGAAACTAGAAGGAAGATTATGATGAAGATCATAAGCCAAAAGGATGAACAAAAGAGTAGATCAAGAATTTCTATTAAGTTTGAAAATTGGTGAGCTACCATATTTTTCTCTAGATAAGTTGGTGACGACCGTGACATATTCTCTTCCTTGTAGGCTTGATATGCTTGGTAAATTGTCATAAAGCATTCTCTTGTTTCTAACTTGCCTTATACCTAGTGGATCCTTCCACTTCATTAAGTATTAAGTGTAGTTTATGTTAGTGTCAGTCCTTAGTGCCAATCATGAGATGATTGTTTAAGGAACACATATATCATATTCATTAATAAAGACAAAGGTTTGCTTATTATATTTATTTTTTATCCGTGCTGTATGAATAAATATAATAGTATCCTTGAGTAGTAGGTTCTTGTCTATAGCATATCAATTGGTTGAATTGATAGTGAGAGTCTGTAGACATATATATAACACTACTCTTAACTATTCCTAGTCGAGCATTAATATGTAAGGACAATATTAATGCGTTAAGACTAGTATGTAGGTCAATTGATGACTTAATCTCACAAGTCATAGATATGTGATATCATGTTGACACATTGGTACATGTTAGAGACTATGTACTGAATTGACCCGCCATGAGAATGTTTCATGGATCGTTATATGGGTGTCATAAACATTCTCATGTGACTATTGGTATGAATAGTCGTTAGACTTGAAGTCACTACGGTTCCCTACATAATAAGTTGTATACTTTGACTTCGTCAAACGTCACCTGTAACAAGGTGACTATAAAGGTGATCACTAGGTATGCAATAAGTTATGCGGAGGGATGTAAGTGATGTAGATGATATCTATCCCTTCCATATGACGGAAGTGATATCTATGGGCCCCTTGATAGAGTAGGACTAAAAAAATGCATGATCATGCTCGAATAAGTCAATATGAGATATTGAGCTATTTGATTGAGTAGTCTACTTGGAAATCAAGAAATTAATGATTGATAAGAGGATGACACGGTCTATACCTCATTGATCAATCTAGATATCAAGGATAAAAGGACTGAGTCATACAAGATAGTAGTCACAGAGAGGTTGTGTCGGATCTTGATATTCTGGTCATTTGGGTAGCAATGATGTATTGCTAGATGCCGCTTATTGCTTATGTCTATAAAATGGTTTTAAAGATATTACCAATGTTACGAGAACCTATCGGATCACACACTTAGAACATGTGATTTGGAGATGGTTCATGTGATAAATCATTGGGTCATTGGATTGAGTCTAATGTAGATTAGACTCATTGAGTGGGACTCAAGGTAGACTCATTGAATTAGACTCGAGTTGGACTCAAGTCAATTCGGATTGAGTGAGACTCGAGTTGGACTCAAATCAATTCGGATTGAATTAGACTCGAGTTGGACTCAAGTCACACAAACCAATTCGAATTCATCAAGAGGGGGGGTTCCATGATCACTTAATATGAGATTAATGAGGTATTAATTCCATGGAATACTAAAAGTCAAAACCCTTGATATTCCATGGTGATATATAAAAAGAATGAGAGGCTTTTTCTTTGACTCTTGGATGATTGCACCTTCTTCCTCTTCTCTTCTATCTCCTTGGTCGAATCAACCTTTGTGGCTAGCACCGCAGTTTGATTTTTCTCCATCTTGATGTTCGTGTGGATATCGTGGAGGCGCGAACACACTGATCGCGCTGAGATCTGCTAAGTAAAAGTTACTGTCGGAATTGCGAAGATCTCGCATCAAAAGTAACATCGATTCCAGTAGATAGAATAGTAAGACGAGTATGGCTTTTCGTATGGATCTTCTGAAGGATCCTTTTCCTCTGCGTTTATACAGATAAAAATTATTTTTATCGCATATAAATCTCTACAGCTTGAGGCCTCTATTCTATGAATAATAATCTTGTTTGTAATGATTACTTTGCATCTTCATTGATGGAGGTGACAATAACTATTGGTGTGCAATTAAACATGAACCTGATTGGATCTTCTTGGTTTTCATGGTAAGACATGAGAATGCTTGCATTAGAGACAAGATGAATGTTGAACTTTGGTTGATGTTGGACTTGGGTAACACATCTTACTCACACATTTGATTATGGGGAAGGGACCTTTGTATCTTCTTATTAACCCCTCGTGCACTTTCGAAAATTACTTAAATTTCTAGGGTAGGAGTTTCACAAGTATCATGTCACTTTTCTCGAACTCTATATGTTGTCCTTTTGTATTTGCCCATTTCTTTATCTTCTTGGTGACTTTGTTTAAATAATATTGGTGCAATCATGCCTTGGCATGTGTTTACATGGTATTTTGATGTTTGGGCAATGTTTAAGTTAGAAAATATGATTTATCTTGCATGTATATCAAGTGTGTTAGTGTAGGTAAGTTTGAACACCAGAAGTCCAAGAAGGTTTTTAGCATGGAAAAGTCCAAGTAGACACTTGGCACGAAGGAAGTCCAGGTCAATCGATTGTTAGACAACTAAGGAAGTCCCAACGAGTTGATGAAGACGATGCTTAGCAAGTGGTGCATGAAGTCACAACGAGTCAACGAGGATTGGATATTAGACACGAGAAAAAAGTCTTAGAAATGAGGAACTTCTTGGCATGGTTTTGGAGGTCTAGAAAACCTCTTGGCATCAATGTCAAGTCAACAAGGAGGTGCTAGCACCTTAAGGAATAAAGGCAAATGTAAACTCAATTAGGAAGCGACTGAAAAGATTGTGCTAGTTGATTAATTAGAAGTATTAGTTAACTAAGGGTGTAGTCGACTAGTTGGAGCAGAAGCGACTGAAAAGATTGTGCTAGTTGATTAATTAGAAGTATTAGTTAACTAAGGGTGTAGTCGACTAGTTGGAGC
>JAOBBC010000002.1:2133409-2146247 GCA_025388495.1 Curcuma longa
TCATTTTGCATAATGTGATCTTCGTTTGGCATTTTCTGTAACACAATGTAGCATAGCTGCAGTTCTTCATGCATTAGTTAGCCATTCCTTTGCCTTGTGGTAGTTTCTTCATACAAATGATACTAAATTCAGTGGTAGTTAGCCATTCCTTTGCCTTGTGGTAGTTTCTTCATACAAATGATACTAAATTCAGTGGTAGTTAGCCATTCCTTTGCCTTGTGAAAAAATTCGCCTAGGGCCCTCCGTAGGCTTGAGCCGCCCCTGGTGTCTATGTTCGAGTTCGACTTTTCATGAAGAAGATTGATGCAAAAGGATCCGAAGATTTTATTCTTTTTGTAAGTTATTTTTGTCTATTTGTATTTTTGGATTTTGAGTCTGTTTAAAAAATTTTGATCCGTTAAGATTTTTTTCTTTTTGTTAGGATTTTTTTTATTTTCTATTAAGATTTTTTCTTTGTATTTTAGGATTTTAGATCTATAAGTGTCTGTTTAGTTGATGTTTAAAAAGATTTTAGTTTAATAATATTTTTAACAATGTCATGCATTTATTTTTCTATTTCTTAATATTTTCTGAATTAACAGATTTTAGAATATTATTTTCGACATTCGCAATCGAACTAATAAATCAATATTGGCCACAGGATAATCACTATCCCTCCTTGTTGGAAATCCTATGCGATAAAAATAAAATTGTAGTGAAAATTAGGATCTCTTGAGCGATCCAAGCGAAAGATTCGTACAAGTTAAAACTATAAAAAAATTCTATCTAATAGAATTCACCTTTGATACATGCTCTTCGCTTATCCCGCTCGTCCAAAGGTAGTCGGATCTCAAGCACATTTAAGTGTCCATACCTCTATGCGTATTCACACTAACACTCACACTTTGAAGAAATTTAGTTGTGCTAGCAATCTTGAAGAACTTGGCCAAGAAGAAGAGGAGAGGAGAAGAATGAACCATCCAAGAGTTCTTGCAAGAGAAGCTCTTTTATAGTCATGCCATAAATACCAAAGGTTTTTAGGCTTTTAGTATTCTTCATCAATACATGATTAATCCTATTAATCAAGCATGATAACTTTCGTGCATGTAACCTCTATGCATGTAACCTTCTCTTATTCAATGCATGATTAATCCACATTAATCATGCATGATGAATCAAAATTCAATTTGGCTTGATTTGAGTCTAACTCAAATTCAACCAACTTGAGTCTAACTCAAGTGTAGGTCATCCAATGAGCTTAATTGTTCTTTTAGTTAAACTAAAATGAACTCATCTTCAAATAGAGTGTTATTTGTGTGTGACCCAATAGGTTCTTGTAATGTTGGTAATGTCTTTAAAACTCATTTTAGAAATATAAGCAATGAGCGGCATCTAGCAATGCATCATTGCTACCCAAGTGACAAGAATGTCAAGATCCGACATAACTTCCGTGACTATGATAATGTATGACCATGTCCTTCTATCCTCAAAATCTAGATTGATCAATGAGGCATAGACCATGTCATCCTCAAATTCAACTAATGCATGATGACTTCCATGCATGTAACTTTCTCTTCTTAATTGCATAATTAATCCACATTAATCATGTATGATGAATTAAAATTCATCTTGGTTTAATTTGAGTTTAACTCAAATTCAACCAACTTGAGTCTAACTCAAGTGTAGGTCATCCAATGAGCTTAATTGTTCTTTTAGTCAAACTAAAATTAACTCATATTCAAATAAAATGTTATTTGTGTGTGACCCAATAGGTTCTTGTAATGTTGGTAATGTCTCTAAAATTCATTTTAGAAACATAAGCAATGAGCGGCATCTAGCAATGCATCATTGCTACCCAAGTGACAAGAATGTCAAGATCCAACATAAAACTTCCGTGACTATGATAATGTATGACCATGTCCTTCTATCCTCAATATCTAGATTAATCAAATGAGGTATAGACCGTGTCATCCTCTTATCAATCTTTATGTTTATTGATCCCCAAGTAGACTCACTCAAGCAAATGAACTCAATATCTCATATTGACTCATTTGAGTATAACCATGCATTTCGTGGTCCTACTCTATCAAGAGGTCGTAAGATATCACTCCCGTTATATGGGAGGGATAGATCTCATCTACATCACTCACATCCCTCCGCATAATTTGTTATACATACCTAGTGATCGCTTTTATAGTCCACTCTATTACGGGTGATGTTTGACGATACCAAAGTACATAACTCTTTATGTAGAGAATCGTAGTGACTTTAGGTCTAAGGACTATTTATATCAATAGTCATATGAGAAAGTTTATTACACTTATATAACAATCCATGAAATTTTTTCATGGCGGGTCAATTCAATATGCATTCTCTAATGTATACCCATGTATCAACTCGATATCTCATATCCATGACTTATGAGATCAAGTCATCCAGTTGACCTACATGCTAGTCTCAGCGCATTAACATCATCCCTGAATATTAATGCTTGACTAGAAATGATTAAGGATAGTGTTCTCTATATCATCTCACTATCGATTCAAACAATCGATATGATATAGATTATAACTAGCTACCCAAGAACATTATTAATTATACTTAGTTATTTGGCACAAATACAAAGTAAGTATAATAATCAAAAAGCTTACCTTTATTAATAATATAATATGATACAAAAAGTTCCTAGTCAATCATCATATAATTGGCTCTAGGACTACTACTAACACTCCCCACGTTAGTTAGTATCAAATCACTAGATTCCATGGATGGTCATCGTGGTCATGATCGAAGTCGTGACAGACAGATTCCGATTGAGGAAGCCTTACATCGTTATCGTAGCATCCAAGATGAGATACTTAAAGATCTATAGAGATAAGTTGCAGAAATAAATCGGCGTCTAGCGGCGCGAGATCTAAAAGATCATAAGTTTCTTTTTCCTAATTCTGATTCTACTTTTCAAAACCCCTATCACAATTGCAAAAGCCGTAGTCGAGAGTAACGGTACAGAGATATCAGATTTCTAGTTGATCTTTCTGAGTTTTCTGATATGTTTTAAGATGTGGAATTCATTGATTGGCTTAATGAAGTGACGAGAATTTTTCATTATAAGAAAGTGTCTGATCGTGCAAAACTCAAACTGATTGTCATCAAACTCAAAGGTCAAGTATCAGCATGGTGGAAGCAATTGAGACGCTCATAAGATAAACAAGGCAAAATCAAAATCATTGACTGGGAGAAAATGAAACAGAAGATGAAGAGTCACTTTTTCTTACAACTATACTCGGATTGTGTTTTAACAACTTCAAACATTGAGGCAAGATCCAAGATCAATCGAAGATTATACGAAGGAGTTTTACTAGTTGATCGAAGAAGATGTGGAAGACGAATCGAGGTGATTAGCGCGCGAGCCGGTGTATGACGATGATGACATTGACAATGGTAGTTGTATAAGTGAAACTAATGAAAATGCAGATGTTGATGTTTGAATCTGAATTTGCTATTTCAAAGGAATTAGAAGAATCTAGCTCTTGTTTGGCAGGTTCAGTTGAAGTCGAAAGGTTATTGGATGATGAAAGAAAATGTGTCAATAGAGAATCTGGAGTTTTAAAAGAGAGTCAAGTGTCAATTGTTGAGGATCTTGAACTTGATAATGTTATACATCAAGTTTTCTATGAAGGAGATTGATCATGGGTAGATCGTATCTTACACGGTGCTCCCAACGAATCATCTTCCATCACTAATAAAGTTCTCACACCCAAGAAGGATCCTGGTGCAGTTATTTTGATGGTAGACTCAATCAAAGTGAAACTCATCAAAATGAATTACTAGAAATATCCGACAAAAAAGCTTCAGAAAACCCATCTACAATTTCTTATGCAAAATGCATAGGCATGATGGCATGGCATGTGAGGGAAGCATCAATTGGAAAATCCTAAAGCACGAGCAAGGTTTCTACACAGATACACCTGCAACTGATAAAAACCAATCTTCCAGACCAAAAGCTAAATCATGTTTTTGCTACTAAAGGTGTTCTGTTCACTGATTTTCCACTAGTTTTGCAACTCCAACTTAACTGTTTTGAATATGATGTCATGCGAGCTACAATGATAAATGAACTGGTGGAGTGCATGGTAGGCATTATTATGCTTTCATAAGACCAACTCTATCATATCAATTGTTATTAGATTTTATCGAGTTCATATTAGAGGATCTTCCTTTTAATTTAGACTACTACCTGATACTATTTTAAATTTAAGGATGAGTTTTTTCAACCTCAGACGATTGATGCAGAAGTATCCAAAAATTTTATCCTTTTTTAAAGTTATCTTTGTCTATTGTATTTTTGAATTTTGAGTCCGTTTAGAAATTTAAAATTTTGAGTCCGTTAAAATTTTTTCCTTTCGGATTTTTTACTTTTTGTTTAGATTTTTTTTCTTTCTTTGAATTTTAGGATTTTGGGTCTATATAACATATGTTTAGTTGATGATTAGAAAATTTTTAATTTAATAATATTTTTGATAGTGTCGTTTATTTTTTTAGTTCTTAGTATTTTTCTGAATCAATAAATTTTAGAAGATTATTTCTGACGTTCATAATCGAATCAACGGAATCAATATTGTCTGCAGGATAACTGCTATCTCATCTAGCGTCAAAGGTGCAACGTCATGCAAGCCGTCGAACTTGGAGACACACAAAGTGGTTTGGGTTATCCTTTTGGTTCGGGCGCACATGATTATTTCGTGAAAGGAGGAGGGGTATAATAGGATTACGGTACATGATTTTAGTACAATGAAAGTTAGGTATATGAAATGAGAAATCCTACTTGCGTGCACTGTAACGACCCGGCCCCTCGGCCCCTTGGGCGGCCCAACTGGCGGCCCTTTGGCGGTCCCTTGGGCGGCCCAACTGGCGACCCAACTGGCGACCCCTTATGTCGTCAACCGACGACCCTTGGTCGTGCCGTTACTCACTAGGTCTTTCCACCCCTGACCAGTGGATTTTTGCCTTCCTCAGGATTCGAACTCTAGACCTCCAGGTTAAGTACTAGAGTTTATGAATCCTGGTAGTCAAGTGAGAAACGTTTCAGTAAGCTGATAATTCTTTGTTCGAAAGACTTGAAACAACAAAGAAAGAAAGAAAGAGCAGCTGCAACTAGTTTCTTTCAAACAGGCCTTCGATAACTTTTATTAAAATATACTTCTTGTTGTCATCTATCAGTCTGGACTTTGGAAGTTAGTCAGATTTCAAATCTGATTGCAATTGCAGGAGGGGCACTCTGTTGAATTTATTTGCATTTCAAAAATAAAGTATTTGTCGGCTTGATTATCTAGGAACTTTAGTCTGAACCTTCTTAAATCAATCAATTCAATTGACAATATCTACCATCCACTTGCTTAAAACCAATTAGAATCGTAAATAAAAACAGAACCTCTAAAGAAAAACTAAGAGATAATCTGACCATATATACCTCAAGTTCTCATAGGTTGAATTTAAATTATACAACTAAAACTTATTTATACTATTACTAATCTCAAGATACACGCAACCAGATCATAGAGGAACTAGAATTATGATTTTGTTGGATTGGTCGTCGTATGCGCTTTCCGATTTACTCTGGTGGTCGGTGAGAAACTTCCGTGGGACCGGACCGGCCATCCTCAGAGATTGAGTCCATAAGACTGACTAGGATTTATCATTTTTTTTAGAATTATGGTTTTGTTTTTAGAAATTTAAATTTAATCTTAAATTTCTATTTTGGACTTAAACTGTTTCCTCCAATTTATCATGGGCCATCATCGTAACATAACTAAGGGTGAGTAATGGGTAGGTTAAACTAAATTAACTAACCGAATCGATAAAGATAAAAGTTCGATTCGGTTAATTTGAAAAATTAATTTTTTTCTTAAAATATTGGTTATTTTGGTCAAATCAATTTGATCTCAATTTTAAAAACTCAAATTCAGTTAAACTGATTAAATTGAATTCAGTTATGCCCGAATTAGAACCAGTAGATTAAAATATCTAATTTCGTAATTCATGACTCCCCTCCCCTCCTAAGTCCTGATTTAACAGAAAGTTTGATTATTTTAATTTTTGATTAATTTAATCGATATTTTATCGGTTCAGTTTTGTTCCATTTTTGTACGAAAGTTTGGTTGATTTGATCGATTCGGTCTCATTAAAAAAATTAGTTTGTTTTGTTTCATTTTAAACATACGGTCAATTTGGTTATTAACCGATTGGTCACTCTCATCTCTTGTTGTAATTTATAATCGATTTTTAGCAATAATTGCGATCTTTGAGTAACATTGTCAATTATGCTAATCTAAACTGTTAGTATGAAATTTTATTTTATTTTTTTCATAATCAAACACAAGTTTGTTCATTTCAAGGAAAATATGAGTTATTTGCTACATAACAGGATATTTTTCTGTAAGACAAATGATCCGTGTTGCCTGATTTATTTGATATATAATTAGTCATATACCAAATCCCACCACAGAATTAATTCCACTTTGGATAATTTCAAATCGTTTGGGGATTTAGTATGTTTTTTATAGGATCTTTAAATGTTTTTGTTGTGGTCAATGGAATTAGATATTTGATCTACTCTAATTAGATGCAATCAAAAGAAAGACAGGTATATAAATTCTATGTATTTTTTTTTTTTTACTTTATTGTGAAGAAACTTGATAATAGAAATAAAATCTAACATCTAGTATGGATTGTGAAATATGTTTATTCATCATTTTCCCATAAAATATCGATTAACCAAAACTGGAAGTTTAAACTATCTAATTTCGTAATTCGTGACTCTTCTCCCCTTCTAAGTGCATATTTAACCGAAAGTTCAATTATTTTAATTTTTGATCAATTTAATCGAAGGTTTGATTATTTCAATTTTTGACCAATTCAATAGATGTTTTATTGGTTCAGGTTATTCGATTTTTTACGAAATTTCGGTCAGTTGATCGGTTTTGTTAGGTTAAAAAATTTGATTTATTCGATTTCGATTTAAACAGTTCAATCGGTTCGATTATTTACCGTTACGTTGTTCACCCCTATCTCTGATTGTGATCTATAATCTATTGTTAGTAGTAATTTCAATCTATAAGTAACACTGTCAATTATGCTAATCTAAAAGTGTTAGTATTAAAGTATATTATTTTTAGAATCAAACTCGATATAAGTTTGTCCATTTAGAAAAAAATTGAGTTATTTGCTATGGAACAGGATATTCTTATGCAAGCTACACAAATGATCTGTGTTGCCCAATTTATTTGACACTTAACGATATATCATATCCCACCATAAAATTAATTTCACTTTGTGTAATGTCAGATCCTTTGGGGATTTAGTATGTTTTTGTTGTGGTCAATGGAATTAGACGAGTAAATGTTTGATCTACACTAAGCAGATGCAATCAAAAGAAAGACGGTTGTATGAATTTTATGAATTTTTATACTTTATTGTATGGGAAACTTGATACAAGAAATAAGATCAGACACCTAGTATGGATTGTGAAATATGTTTATTCATCATTTTTTCTTAAAATATTGATTATTTCTATCAATATTCAAATTAAAATTGAAATTTTAAAAATTTTAATTTCAAAATGGATGATTCTCTTTTCCTCTCGAGTCCTGATTTAATAAAAAATTATATGATTTTGATTTTCGATTGATTTAATTAAAAGCTCAATTATTTTAACTTTGGATCAATTTAATCAATGTTTTTGGTTCGCCTCTGTCTCCTGCCTACTACTCGATCGCTAATCTTTCGGCATCTGTTAACTCTAGTTTGCATCGCAATTGCAGGGGATGAAGGGGCTTTGGTGTTCGAGTACGTACCGAATGAGAGCCTCCACGAGAAGGGCGCTGGACTACCTACACGATGGCTTCGACCCCCAGCTAGTACTGCACGGCGACGTAAAGACCGCGAACGTGCTCCTCGATGGGAGGATGCAGGCGAAGCTTTGTGACTTCGGATCTGCTCGGGTGGACATCTCGTCGTCGGTGTTGCCGCCTCGATCCGGCTGGGCCAAGCATGGCGGTGGGCTCTCCGGGATACGTCGACCCACACTACCTGCGTTCCGGGGTGATCTCAAAGAAGAGCGACGTGTACTGTGTACAGCTTCGGCGTGCTGCTGCTGGAGCTGGTGACCGGCGCGGAGGCTGACGGCAGAGATGGGTCCGTTGTTGCAGGGATCCGGGGAACCGGGCGGCGGAGGCCGTGGACGCCGGATTGGGAGGAGAGTACGACGCCGGGGAGAGGGCAGTGTTGGAGGTGGTGGCAATGTGCCTGGGGGATGATAACCCCACTCTCCGGCCGTCGATGGCGAAGGTGATTGGAATGCTGCTGGAGAAGGCAGCGACGTCCATCGTGGCAAGCTACCATGGCAAAATTGAGTTGTAGATATTACTCTTGAGGGAAAAAAAAAGTACTCAATTACTTCCGCCAACGGTCCTACTTTAGAGCATCTGCAATGCAGGTACGTTATAACGCCACTATTAATAATAAAATAATAAAAAAAATTATATGTGGGCCCCACTGTCCACATGAACGCGTTCAAACTATTGAACGTGTTCATGTGGCTGTCATTGCCACATGGGCAAGCACGGCTGACTCATCCTCTCTCTTTGTTATTAACGCACTATTAACATGCATTGCAGATGCTCTTAGCAGTTTCCTACGTCAATTTTATGATTATCTATGAAAAATAAATCAATAAACTGTAATTAAAAGGCAAATTTAAAAATTATAATTGATCACAATGGAAAAGGCATTATCTTTGCTTTGACAAGGAGGACATTATCTTTGTTTCGACATTGTCTTTGCTTCGACGAAGAGGATATTATCTTTGTTGTGCCAAAATTCCATTCTTGATTATTTCAGTAAATCTACCCGATTGTATACCATGAAGATAAAATAAAATGAGTTATAGATATTGCTCTCGAGGGCAAAAAAGTACTCAATTACAAACGATTGCTAGAAGGACTATTCCGTCTTCCAATATTTTATCAATAACTTTATTTATTAATTATATTATAATTACGTATATAACTTTTAAGTTTTATATTATACAAATGGTAGTCTAGTGTATAAGACTGTATCGAATGTATATGATACACAATCTTATTTTATATTTTATAGAAGATTATTTTCGCGACTTAATCCATGACCACTTCAAAATTATATGATAATAATTTTATCATTACATCGAGAGTTTCTTTCATATACAAATATAATTTAAATAAAACATAATATACTTTATTTATTAGATTGAATTTTTTAATAAATAATTTTAAACAAGTTCCATAAAATATTCAATCTGATTAAGATAAAATAAGAATATGAAATAAATTTATTAGTTAATTGTTGTTAGTGAGGTCAAGGTTGGAATTGGAGAAAGGTTCCAAGTAGACATAGGATAGAATTTATATTATATTTGATCGATTTGCACTCCAACTCTTATATTAACTAAAAATGCACATAGAATTTATATTACTCAAAGTAAAATCATGAAAATACCCTTTTGTCCAAACTCCTCTTTCGAATCATTGGTTCACACGTCGAGTTTGGCCTTAAGCCCTAATCACATGGAAGAAGTTGTATAGTTAAACCGATCGAGGTGTTTTGCTCTTCCATTTGTAACTTTTCTATCTTAATCACACTCAACCCCTCGCTGTCTCTGAACTCTCACTTTTTTCCTTCGGTTGACATCTACATTCGCGATATCTACAATAATAACGTCGAGATCAACTCTTGCATTGTGGGGTTCCCACGATAGCTATATTATTTTAAATATTCTATAAAATTTTAATAATGATTTTGATTTTTTTTTATAATCATCAAGATGTTTTTGACTAAAATACTTTAGCATACAAAAGAGTTCATGTCATATGGACGACGCTATTGCATCCCAACAAATCTCATGATATTCCTTTTGCTTCTAATTGTTATTTTTTGAGCCCTTTTGAAGTGTAAGTCATTTTATCCCAAACATTTTGATTGCAAAAAAGATTCAAATTCATACCATATGGGCACTATTCATCACAACAAATCTTCCAATATTTTATATCTTTATCTTTAATTTTAAATCCTTTTTAATCATTAAAATAGTCTAGCCAAAACACCCTAATAGGCCCAAAGGCTTGACTTCATATTATATGGGTACCATTAGATCCCTATTAGTGTTCTAATATTATTTGTGTTCTTTATTCATAATTTTAAGGCCCTTTGAGCTATTAAGATAGTTTGATTAAAATATCTTAATAATATGGTGGAATTCGAATGCCCGTGGTCAAGTACCTTTTGGATGTATGTGGCTGAACACTTTTCGTAGCCTCCATATCTTAATAAGAGAAGTGTCTTGTACAAAGTTAATACACAGTCAAGGGTGTTGATTTTGTCCCTGCATATTTCTTTGATGCTTAAGTGAGATTTGATGCTTTGTACAAAGAATCTGCCTTCTTTTTAATTATCTAGTCCCTTTTATAGTCTCCATCGAGTAATGCTCCTCATCATGGCATTATGATCACTTCTCTTCAACCATAGCCGCCGGTTGCCAATATTACTAATGGTCTCATAATATCCACTCTTGGTAACACTTCACTATAATGAGTATTAACCATCGTTATCGCACCCGGTCTCCTTTTGAAACTTTGCTCCCTCCCTCATTTTTGATGATATGAGTCATTTGGCCCAAAACCCAATTCTCAAGCACTGGTACTATTTGAGGTCAATTACCGTTTGACTCCCGACCTACTTCCTAAGCACCAAACTTTAAGGTCAAGTACTATACTTAATATGTCATAATTAAAGAGGTCTCAAAAACATTGATAAAGACCATAAATAATATAAGCAGACTAGTGATGCTTTTCTGCATCAAGGTGTCTTGAATGAAACACTTTAATAATCCACAAATGTTTAAAATAATGGTTAAAGAGGGCTCAAGATTATGGATAAAGATCATAAATAGTATTAAGAAACTTGTAAAGATGCAATGACGTTTATATGACATAAGACTGATCGTTAAGGTGATTTAGCCAAAACATCTTAGGACAAAGAGTGTCTCAAAAATTATGGATAAAAATCATAAACAATATTAGGAGACTTGTAGGGATATAATTAATGCTGCTCAATCTAAACCCTTTTTGGATGTCAAAGTATTTTTGGCAAAAATGCATCGTCAATTAAAAAGAACTTCAAATCATAGATATATATGCAGACCATAAATGATATAATAATGAGATTAGTAGGAATGATATGATGCATATATGACAAAATTTTAAGTCTTTTTTTAATCATTAGTCAAAATATATACCTTGACAATTAATAGAGGCTCAAAATCATGAACGCAAAGCATAAACAATATCAGGAGACTTGTTGTCCTATATGTGGATAATATTTTATTGGCAAGCAATAATAAAAGTTTGTTATAAAAAATCAAGTCATTTCTATCAAGTAATTTTAAAATGAAAGATTTTAAAGAAGCATCCTTTGTTTTTGGGCACACAAATATGTCGTGATCGTTCAAGGGATATTCTTAGACTTTCACAAAAGGTCTATATTGAAAAGGTATTTATACAGTATGACATGCAAAACTGTACACTTTATGACACAATTGTATCTAGGGGTGACAAATTCAGTTTGTGCCCACGACTTGAACTTGAGATAAAGGAGATGTAAAAATTCTCTTTTGCGTTAGTTGTAAGAAGCCTCATGTATGCACAGGTGTGTACACATTCAGACATTATGTATATAGTAGTGATGTTAGATAGATATTTAAGTAATCCAAGATTGACGCACTAGAAAGTTATGAAAAGAGTAATGCAGTATTTATAGAAAACTAAGGAATATATGTTCACATATTGAAGGTCGGATCACTTGTAGGTGATTATATATTCAAACTCTGATTTTACTGGATACTTGGAGAAGGTCCACTTCGAACTATATTTTAATGTTTGAGCCCCCATGAAAAAGCATCAAATACACATTAATAGCCATTTCTACTATGGAGGAGGAGTTGATAGCCTATTACGAAGCACCCAATCATAGTATTTGACTGTAGAAGTTTATCATAGTATTGCAGATCATTGAAGACATTGACAGACCATTGAGGATTAACTGTTATAATAAAGTCACAGAACTTTATACCAAGAACAATCGTAGTTCATCAAAATCAAAGCACATCGACATCAAATTTCTAGTAGTTAAAGAAAGAGTTCAGAATAGTCAAGTAATAATAGAGCATATCAGCACAGATTCCATATTAGTAGATTCATTCACCAAAGGTTTGTTACCTAAGGTGTTTCATGCGCATATAGTAGATATGAGGATTCTTCTATTGGATTAAGTACTCATTTAGTGAGAGTCTGTATTTATTGTTTGATGTTCTATATATGTTAATAAACACATATATTTTGTTTTATTTTATTATACATACTTAAGTTTAAAATATTCATGTATATTATATTTTTACACTCTGAAATAAAGTTATGATTTACTATTATTGTTTAGCATATGGTATTTGTAAATATAATATTAGATTTATTTTGGAATGATAAGGTATATATCATGATTCACTGTTGTAATTTAGCATAAGTGTTTGTAAATATGATTAAGACTCTTTTAGATAATTAGGAGGACCAGTTGGATATTGACATGTATATATTACATTTCATATATTTTTTATATTGCAAATCCACATATTGATCTATTTCATTAATGACATTGGTGTTGTGATTATTGTTGGAGCTTGTTATATATTATAGTAACTATTGTTGGTGCAATAGTTGCCCCAAGTGCATTGAGTTTCAATGTTTGGCTAAACCATGTTTAAAGTTAGGCAATT
>JAOBBC010000002.1:2206946-2225511 GCA_025388495.1 Curcuma longa
TGCCTCGGTTTGATCAATCATGATATCAAGGATAGAAGGACATGGTCACATATTGTGAGAGTCACAATTAGTAGTCATAATGGTGATGTTGGATCTCAACATTCTTGTAACTTGGGTAACAACGATGTGTTGCTAGATACCGCTAATTTTTTATATTTCTAAATTAGTTTAGAAAAATTGTCAACGTTATAAGAACCTATAGAGTCACACACAAAGGGAAATTAGATGAAGATTAGGTTCATATGATGAACCAAGAGGATTAGATTCATGTGATGAATCAAATTGGATTAAGGGTAATCCAAATTAGATTAATTGAGTTGATTTGATCAACTTTGGGAGATAGGAAGTCAAGTTTGACTTGACTTGAAAAGGAAGACTTAATGGTCAAGTTTGACTTGACTTGATGGTCAAGTTTGACTTGACTTTATGCCATGTCATGGTCAAGTTTGACTTAACTTTATGCCATGTCATGGTCAAGGTTGACTTGACTTATGCCACCTCATAGTCAATGTTTGACTTGACCAAATGGCTTCAAGATGAGGTGGCATAAGTGATGATGGCCAATGATGGTGCTCCACATCATCACTCATGTCACCTCATGAGAGTTACCAAAGGGGTCGTAACTTATGGCATTAATGGGATTTTGTAACCTCCCATTCCATTGAAAAGTGGCCGGCCACATCTAAGAGGGGTTAAGTGAATTCATTTTCATTCAAGCCTCTTGAAGCCTTCTTCCTTCTCTAGCTTTCTTCTTCCTCTCCCTCTCCAAGCCTAGGCCGAGACTCCCCTTGGAGTGCTAGCACACTCTAGAGTCTAGGTTTCCATTGATTTGTCTGTGTGGATACGTGTAGAGGAGTGTACGCTTGATACTCTAGGAGATCTGACACCTTTTGGATGAGCGAGATAAGCGAAGCGCTACGCATCAAGGGTAATGCTCTTATCATGTAGATCTAAAGTAGATCTAGGTTAGAAAACAAGTATGTGAAATTTTATTCTTTTAAATTTTGCACGGATCCGGTGGCTTAGCATTTTGGGGTTTTCGCAACGCAAAACCAGTTTTTGCAGCCCGAAAAAGCTAGCACTTATCAAGTCCCGGTTGTCGATTTTCTCACCTATTACATCAAGACCATTCACGATCTCCTTGAATCGCTCTTGCATTTGACTTACCATTTCGTTGGGCTTCATGGTGAAGGTTTGGAGTTGTCCTACCAAAAGATTCCTCTTGGCTCGTCTTGATTCGCTTGAACCTTCGTTTAGTTCGATGAGCTTCTCCCAAAGCTCTTTGCCTAAATCGAATGGTCCGACCTTGCTCAGTTGTTCTTTGGAAAGCCCGCATTGTAAGGTGGTTGTGGCTTTTGCATTTGCTTGAGTCTTCTTGCATACATCCTTCGACCATTCCTTTGTAGGGAGAGGAGCTCCAGAGGCGTCCTTTGGTTTCTCAAAGCTATCTATAATACTAAACCAGTTTTCAATGTCATTCATCAAATAATATTCCATTCTACCTTTCTAGTATGCAAAGTCGTTCCCATCAAAATAGGGAGGTCGTACAATGATGTATTCCTCTTGAAACGTCATTTGAGATTTTCAATTGAGTGTTAGTTCGCCCGAATGGAACCTGCTCTAATACCATTTGTTGGGACCAGTATGTTCGCTAGAGGGAGTGAATAGCAATTTTTCATCCTTGCCTGCAAAATCGTCAGTGGAAGCACAAAACAAAATAAGACAAAAGAGATCAACGCTAACCCGTTCGATTTACTTGATATCCACCTCTTGCGAGGTGACTAATCCAAGGATCCACACACCAACAACGACCTTCCACTATGAAAACTTCTCCTTCTCAAAGAGCTCTTTGAAGGCGAAGAAACCTTTACAAACTGATCTCTTCCTTTCACAAGATGTCTAGTGAAGTTTAGAGGAAGAGGAATGAGAGTTACAAGGATTGGAGTTCGTGCAAGAATGAAAGAGAGAACAATTTCTTCTCCAATCGTCAAACTGCATTTTTATGAAATTTTTTACATCAGTCGACTGGCCCAGAGAGCAGTCAACTGATGGGCTTCAACGGCTAATTAATTCACTTTTAATTCTCCAGCTGTCAGCCCAACAGTCGTCCATCAGTCGACTGCTCCATCCACCAGTCAACTGGTCCAAGCAAATCACTCTACCAATCTTGTTGTGTGCTTCTGGATCAAGTCATCAGTCAACTGATGGCAGTGTTAGCTGACTGGTCAAGCTGAAAATCCCCTTTCAGCTTCCTTCTTTATCCCTTAGCCTTGACGTAAGCCTTCAAACATCTTCCACAAGCCTCGTGTCCTTCCTTGCACTTGCTTGAGATGTTTCTCTTAGCTTCGTCATGCTAAGTCTCCCTTTGCCAAGAGGCTGCGCCTCCGAGACTTCACCTTTGCCAAGAGGTTGCACCTCCGGAACTTCACCATTTGCCAAGTCTTCCAACCTAGATTTTCATATAAACTGAATTCACACAAGTTAAATCACCAACATTACCTAACTTAAACTCATTTTAGCCAAACATTAAAATCTAATTCCACTTGGGGCAAGACGGCACCAACAAATAGGTCTGACCCAAACCTAATCGAACTAGATACCACAGGAGCACCCAGATTAAGGGTCAATCACCCACCTGAATAAATATTGGGTGATCTTAACCTAGGAGTTCAAACTAGATCATCCTATAGAAACTTGAGCCAAATAATACTAATATCCAACATTGAACCAAAAACTATAGAAGAAACCCTACCTAACCTTGACTAGAAAATAGCAATGCAAAAAAGAACTAGCACAATTTGGACGAAACCAAGTATGAGACTTAGTTCCCATGTCAAACAATAAATCAATTATAGAAATTAAATGGGTGTTTAGGAATAAAACAGATGAAAAAGAGGAAGTTTAAGAAATAAAGCTAGACTAATAGTAAGGGGTTTAGCCAAGTAGAAAGACTAGACTATGACGAAACATATGCACCCATATCTAGACTTGAATCCATCATAATGCTGCTAGCTTATATGGCTTACAAAGAATTCAAGCTCTACTAAATGGACGTAAAATTTGTATTCTTGAACGTGTTCATTAAAGAAGAAGTATATATAAGTCAACAATCTACGTTTGAAGATAAAGACCATCTAAATTATGTCTTCAAAATCAAGAAAGTCTTATATGGTTTAAAACAAGCACCTAGGGCATGGTATGAAAGATTATCAGCATACCTAGTATCTAAGAGGTTTAACTAAAGACAAATTGCCCTCATTATTTGTTAAAATCATATAAAAGGACTTCTTCATAACGCAAACCTATGTAGATGATATCATTTTCAGTTCAACTAACATTCAATTCTTAAATGAATTTATTGAACTAATGAACAATGAATTCAAAATGAATTGGGTAGGTGAGTTACACTTTTTCTTAGGGTTACATATCAAACAAACTAAAGATGGTAACTATATTTATCAAACTAAATATGTTAAAGATCTAATTAAGAAATTTGGCATGGAAAATGTAAAAGAAATAAAAACACCCTAGCAACCAACATAAATATTAATAGTGACCCAGAAGGAAAATAAATAGACTTAAAATACTATATGGATATAATAGATAGTCTACTATACTTAACTACAAGTGGAGGATGCTAATTCTTAGGTCCATGTCTAGTCAACTGGTGTAGCAAAAAGCAACAATATGTTGCACTATCTACTACTGAAGCAGAGTACATAACGATGGAGGAATGTGTTGCACAATTATTTTGAATAATACACACATTAATGGATTTTAACCTAAAATACCACAATACTAAAGTCTTAATTGACAATGTTAGTTCAATCAACTTAACTAAGAATCCAATCCATCACTCTATAACCAAATATATAGAAGTCAAACACCATTTTGTCAAGGACTATGTCGCTAAGGAGAACATTGTACTCAACTATGTTGAGTCCAAATCAAACCTACTCGACATATTTACAAAATCCCTCCCTAATATGAGTTTAACACACTCAAAAGACAACTAGAAATCTGCTTGGTAGATTAAGTTTCAAAATTTTCTCTATTACAAATGTTTTCAAAACTCTTTCTAATCTATTATTACTAATACTTTCAAAAATTTTAAAATTATTTGCTTATCATATTTGAAAAACTTAGTTTCAAAAATATATTTTCAAAATTTTAATTTTAAAATTAAATAAAACTTTAGACTTAGCTTAGGTACTCCGAGTAGAAATCATGCACTTATAGATCTACGCTAACTGCATCTCACAGAGCATATTAGATATAACTTCTTTGTGTATTGTGAAACCTAGAATGGTGTGAGATGCATAAGGTAAAAGTTTGAATTATCGATGCTTATGTCAATGCATCAAAATAAATATGGGCTAAAAATACACACAAACATGGATTAGGTTAAGTGTTCCTTCATAGTAAAAGACTAACTGAAAAAATACACTCAAGAATAACTTAGTGAAAACAACTATCTTTTGATAAACAACTAGTAACTATGAGTTAGACATGTGACTAAGGCTGAAATTTTTTATTTAAATATTTTTTTATATATTATATAAACATCATGCTTGGACATAAAGCCAAATCTTATTCTGATTGAATTTTTTTAAAAATAAATTTCCTTCAATAGTTATTTTTGATTATGTCAAAAGGGAGAGAGAGTACAAGTTTAAATTTTAAGAAAATTCAAGTTTAAATTTTAAAGTAAATGGTTTAAAATATTTTTTCAAATTTTGAAAAAATACCTAAAAGTTTTAAAAATTTCTTTTAAAAAATTACATTTTCTTATTTCAAAGTATTTCTTTTGTAAAATTGCTTTCCTTTGAAATATTCAAAATTTCAAAATCTTAATCATTTTCAAGAAGAAGCATAATTTTTGTAAAATATTTTTGAAAATATTTTTAAAATCTAAAGTATTATTTGGATGGTTTTTAGACCAAATTGACAAATTGAAAAGAACCATGTCTTGTTTAAAGGGAAAGAAAAAACTCTATTTTCAAAAACTTTTCTAAGTAACCTTAATTTTAGAGGGAGATACTGAGTTAAGGGGGAGTCAGTTTTTTTTTTACTTTGAATTTCGTTATGACTCTATTTTAATAGAAAATTTATACTTAACTTGGAACCGAGGTTGTCATAATCAAAAAGGGAGAGATTATTGGTGTAGGAGGCACTAGATGATCAAACCAAAATTTTGATAATGGCAAAGAGTTCAAGTTAAGCTTGTGAAGTTAACTAATGAGCTAAACTGAGCATGTAGATAGCACAAGAAAGTTCTAGTTGTGGTTAGGTAAATGAAGTCCTAGTTGCGGCTAGGTAAAGGAAGTCCTGGTTAATAGGACTGAGCAAAGAAAGTCCTGGTCAAGAGGACTAGATAAGAAAATCCTGGTTAGGAGGACTAGACAAGGAAGACCTGGTCAGGAGGACTGAGCAAAAAGACTTGATAGATCAGAACACCAGGAAGGAAAGTGTAGGCGGATCTGAAAGATAGAACGTCTAGCGGTGGAAGTCCAGGAGTCGAGGGTCAAATGCTAAGCAAAAGTACAATAAGTCTAGAGGACTGGATTGGAAAAGGTAAATTCTCTTGAAAGGAGTGAGTGAGGACGCATTCCCAGGAAGGAAATAATAAGTGTTAGTCTAACCTAGGGTTTCACTGGAAACCTAAATGTCAAGATCAGATAGTTTGCTAAAACTGTCAAGTTTTTGCTTTTATTTGTTCTGGACTAACCTTGTGATGCAGAAAAGGAGGAATCAAAACTTTATGTTTCTAGTGTCCCAATCTAGATCCAGGTGATCAGATGACCTAGGCATCCGAAAGGGATCCAAGCATCCAGACATCAGTAAATCGGGCTAGCAAGGTGGATGATGTGGCAAGTTCTTAGTGGTCGGGACACCTCAGGCTCTAAGCACCAGGAAAGGCTCTAGCGCCTAGATATGGATAAGGTGTTGCGGAGTCAAAGTTAATCTAACAATCTCCACATCAGCATCTAGGTGCTCGAAAGGGATACAAATGCCCGAAAGATATTGAGTCAACATTAGAAGCGAATCAACGGGATGACTTGGAGGCGCTTGAAAGGAGTTCTAGGTGCTCGGATCAGCCTACATATGCAGCTGTGAGGCGAAACCCTAGAAGACAACTCTACACAACTATGACGACCTTTTGCTTGTGACCAGTACATCTGAGACGTCGTCATAACGTCGAAGAGCTACACCAACTTCTGCACTAAACATCTACTCTATTAGTTGATAATTTTATATTTTCTTTTTGTACTTAAATTCTTATGACAGTAAAAGTTTACCATTCCTAATATTTTTTGTAAAAGCAAAACTCCTTCTTGTAAAAGGGGAGATTAATAGTGAATTGTCCATCGAAAACTGTCAAGGACTGTGAGCCTTGGAATAACAACCTATGACTGTAAACCAAGTAAATAAAAGTGTTACCTTCTTTTCTTTCTGTTGCATTCTGCACTCTATTTTTCTGTAAGTTTTTTGAATGAGTGAAAAAGTGATGAACATGCTATTCACCCCTCTAACGCTCAACTCGATCCTATAACATAGTCAGCCTAATGGGAGCAGACACAAAGATCATGTCATATACTAAACAGGTATAAGTTGAATGAAAGGATGTCTTTTGAAGTTTGGTTTAATTATAAATCAAATTAGTTTAATTTTAATTAAAAGTGGTTTAATTTTAAACCAACATGGTTTGGTCGTTAACCAAACTTAAGGCTATTGGTTTGAATTTTGAGCTAACGGATATGAGTTTTAGATTCGTGAATCAAATCTGTTAGAGATCTATAAATATATCTAGATGGAAGAAAGAAATAATGAATTGAAAAAACCTAAGGGTTAGGGTTTTATTCCTTTTCTTCTCTCTCTTCTTCTTGTTGTCGCTACCCCTCTCCCTCTTGCTACCACCATCTAAGAGGAACTGCAACTAGTGAAATTATCGCCGCCTTCTAGCCTCTGACCTTCTCGTCCTCCACCGGCTATCCACCTTTGCTTCATTGCCCAGCCACCAAGTTAAGGGTGCATCAGTTGCGCTAAACAACAGTTAGACAGTGATGTGCGTAGGGAATATATATGTTTCTGAGATTTTCATTACACATCTTTCTATATTTTATGTCATTTTCTTACGTTTATCACATTCTTTATCTATGCATTAGGCATGTTTTCTCTATTTCCTGGTTTATAGGTCTACTCTTGTGTTTAAGCTTTTGTAGGACGGAAATGGAGAAAAAAAAAAGGTGAAATAGAGTATTAACCGAAGACAAGGCAAGACAGGTCGTGTCTCAATTTCTAAGGGGTCGTGCCCACTAGGGCACGGTCGTGCCTCACCTCTAGAGGAGCACCTGCCCCTGGTCGTGCCCACTAGGCATGGCCTTGCCTTCATCCAGATAGTCATCTGCCCATGGTCGTGCCTATAAGGCACAGCCATGTCTCCATTCCAGCCTTGAGCCAAGGCCTGACCGTGCCTGATTTCCAGAGCGACAATTGTTTCTGGCCGTGCCTCACAAGCACGGTTGTGGTAGATTTCTAGAGGCTCAATAGGCTTTGGTCGTGCCTACCAGGCATAATCGTGCCTTGTTTTCAAGGGGTCAGCAGCACATGACCGTGCTTACTAAGCATGGCCGTGTGACGGAGCATGCTAACCGTGTGACTAGACACGACCGTGTGGCGAGAACTTGATTGCGGGGGCATATAAATACCCCCTTTATTTGCCCTAAATAGGGGGAGAGACCTTGGGAGTGATAGTAAGCCACCGTAATCGCCATCTGGAGCAAAAATTGATGATCTATCCATCCTTTCGGGTTTACTCCATCGCATCCATCCACCGTCGATGAGGAGATTGCAAGGCGAAGAAGAAGACATCCATTGATAAGTTTTATTTCCTGTTTCTATCTCAGATTAAGATCTAAAATGTATTTCTTTAAATCTTCTTTGCGTATCCCCTCTATCATGGAGTAGAACCTTTGATTCTAGGATGTAGGAGAAATCGAGGTGTATTATGGATGACTGTATCTATGGATTTGTGTTTACCATGTTCTATTATATATTTGTGTATTTGCTTTATGGATTTGTGCCTTGTACTTATTTGATGATATGAATGTAAAGGGTATGAATCTATAAGGATGAAGGTCAATTGTGGTTTAAGGAAATTTTAGGATTGTATGACCGGGGTGCCTTCTGACAGAAGGTGAACCTTTAACCGAATTTTTTGAGAAAATTCTTAGGCTACAATGAATCTTCATGAGAGATAGCTAATAGTTATTGATTGTTAGGGAGAGGTCCTTAATTGGATACTTGGTGATAGGGGGTAGGACACTAGTAGTATGCTGGAGTGCCCAGTGATAGTGGGTGAGCTATAACCGGGCTATCTGGGATCATCTCAAACTAGCAATCGTAACGTTAAAGGATTATTGATTTTATTCCGAGGAAACCTGACGAGGTCTAATTGGATATTTTGGTTAGCATCTCTGTAAATGTGTAAATATTGAGGAATGGTAAAGAGTCTATAGTCAATCAAATATAATCTTGAGGAATCCGAAATCCTAGGATCACTTTCTCAATCCTATCACTAGTTGATTTTTCTTCGATTGAGTTTTAGGAGCTCGACTACACTCTCACTTTCCCCATCTCAGCCAAAATTACATGATCTCTCCACTCTTCTTATGTTAGCTTAGTGATTGATTCCTCAGTCCTTATGGTTCGATATCTTTTATTACTTGACGATATTATGTATACTTCTGGAAGTCCATCAAGTTTTTGGCACCGTTACCGAGGACTGTGCTCAATTTTTCACTAAGCTTTTACATTAAAAGTTTTTCTTTCATTTTTACATTACTTCCATTTATTTTTTCAATTCTTTAATTGATACTATTCTTTATAGATTTATTATTGTTCCGGTAAGTTAATAATATATTCTTATTCTTGTGCATGCGCAGGCTCAACCCAGTGGAGTTCCCTTTCGATCCAGAAATCAAAAGAACATATCGGAGGAGACTCCACTCTCAAAGACTTAACACTCAGGAAGACATATCAGAGACCATGGCTCAGAATTCTTTGAAGGACTATGCTATACCTCAGGCGAGAGGAATGACATCGTGTATCGCTGTACCAAACATTGAAGCATCAAACTTTGAATTCAAACTTGGATTTATTGCTATGATACAACAGAATTAGTTTGGCTGCAGACCAAATGATGGCCCGAAGCTACATTTGGAGATATGTAGTACTATGAGGATGCAAGGGGTCAGCTTCGATATCATTAGACTCATACTTTTCAAATTCTCTCTCCGCGACAAGACGAAATCTTGGTATTACTCTCTACCTCCTAATGGTATTAATACTTGGGAACAGTACGAGCAGATATTCCAGAACAAGTTTTACCCCCAAGTAAGACGACCCACATGAGAAACAGGATCTCAAGCTTCATACAGTTGGATGGGGAATCACTATTCGAAGCTTGGGATAGATTTAAAGGAATGTTAAGGAAGTGTCCACACCATGGACTTGAACGTTGGCTTATCATCCACACCTTCTACAATAGAATTAATTATCAGACAAAGGTTTACTTAGATTCCGCTGCAGGAGGTGTACTCATGAATAAGAGCCTTGAAGAAGTCAAAGAGTTAATAGAAAGTGTGACACTTAACCATCACCAATGGGCCAATGAGAGAGGTAGCATGGCAAGAACTCCTGAGAAGTATGATGTAGACACCCTCACTAGACTGAATGCGCAGATGGATGCCCTCGGCAAAAGGATAGAAAATATTAGCATTGGAAAGCTCAATGCAGTTGCTACGACTTATGATATTTATGGGGATTCCAATCACAGAAAGGAAATGTGCCAAGTGGGAGCACTGCAAGCCCAGATTGCCCAGTACGAACAGTGCGACGCAGTTGGTACATACAATCAAAGGAATAATTCGTACTTAAATTCCTACAATTTGAGTTAGAGGAATCACCCCAACTTTTCCTACCGCAACAACCAAAGGCCTTCCTATCAAAATACGCCCAAATAAAGTGAGAAAGTATCGAACACCTAGAAAATTTTGAAGATTCTGGAACAGTTGCAAAGTGACATGGTCAAGGTTAATAAGAAATTGGATGACCATCACAAGAGGATGAAGGTGCAAGAAATTGAGATCTACTCAGATAAGCTCTTCCCTCTCTTCCAGAACAGTGGGTGCACTCCCGGGAAAGTCAAACTTCAACCCAATGGAGCATTGTAAAGCCATAGAGCTTAGAAGCGGACGAACCTTGAAGGGCAAAGAACCCCAAGTGACTGCTCCGTTGGAAGGTATTTCACTCCCATCAATCGCCGAGCAACCTCCTTCCTCTACACCTATTATTGAAGGCAAACTGGAGGAAGTTGAGACCACTACGCCCGCTAAAGTACCAACAATGAAATCATATGTGAGGAGTATGCTTTTCTCGAAAAGGCTCCTATATAAGAGAAGGATGATGAGATTGTAAGGCTATACAACAGAGTCAAAGATATTACATTGGGCATTCCCCTTCTCGATGCTCTTGTCGAGAAGCCAAAATTTGCCAAGCTTACCACAAAGAACATCACCTTGCCAAGAATACTGTAGCGCTAACGGAGAAAGTAAGTGCAAAAATTCTGAACAACAAGACTTGTTAGTGTCAGCCCTTAGTGCCAATTCGGATTGAGTGAGACTCGAGTTGGACTTAAGTCAAATTGAATCCATTAATAGGGTTGCATTATCATCATGTATGAGATTAATAGGGTATTAATTCCCTCATCATTAAGAGGGTTACATGAGCATTATTAAGAGGGTTGCATGATCATCATGCATGGCATGCATGGGATTATTAAAGTATTAATTCCATAGAATTCCAAGAGCCAAAAACCCTTCATATTCCATGGTTGGATATAAAAAGGGATGGAGACTCTTGAGAGAATTATTTTTGGTCTTCTTCCTCTTCTCTTCTACCTTGGCCGAACCTAGTATTGTGGCTAGCACCACGATTTGGTTCCTCTCCATCTCAGTGTTCGTGTGGATATCGTGTAGGCGCGAATACACTGATCGTATTGAGATTCGTCAACCTTTGAAGGCAAGAGTTGCTGTCGGGATTGTGAAGGGCTCACATCGAAGGTAACCTCGATTCCAGTAGATAGAATCGGTAAAACGAATATGATTTCGCATGGATCTTTTGGAGGGATCCCTTTTCCGCTGCGTTTTATGCGGCTAAAATTATTTTTAGGCGCATGCAGATCCCTACAAGACTCCTCCTAAGCTCAAGAATCCAGGTAGCTTTACCATTCCATGCAAGATTAATAATATCTCAATTGGTAGAGATTTCTGTGACTTAGGCGCCATTGTTAGCATTATCCCATATACAACAAGTGAAAAATGTGGGTATACGGATCTTAAACTCACTACCATAGCCATCTAACTAGGCTTCCCATGGGGATAGTTGAGGATGTGCTGATTGAAGTTGAGGGATTTACCGTCCCAACCAACTTTGTTGTACTTGACATAGAAGAAGATCCTTCCATCCCTATCATTTTGGGAAGGTCATTCCTCACCACTTCCGGAGCTAAAATTGACATAAAGAATCACAAACTATCCTTAGAAGTTGGTGACAAGAAGGTGCAGTTCAACCTCTCGCTCAACTCTGATGCCTACTTGCCAGAAAAGCCCCATTGCTGTAGGTTGGAAAACATCTAGCAGATGAAGAGTCTTCAGTACCAACCAACCATGCTGATGGAAGAGCCCGCACCAGTCAGGTAAATGACTGGTGGAAGGCAATACACAAAAAAACAAAAATATAAGGTACCTCCCAGGGGAAGGTTGCGAGAGGGCAACCAATGAACCCTGTACATTACTGAATAAGGGGTCGAGCTAATAACCATAAACAAGCGCTTCTTGGGAGGCAACCCAAGGGTTTTTAATTTCTTTTCTTATGTTCATACATTTCCTTACTTGTATAGTTTTTTTGTTCGTTTCAACAAGTTGCTAATAAGTTTTCCTATTTTTACAGAAAATTTACAAGACCCAAAATCAATAAAGCTGGGCCATGCCTCATAGGCATGACCGTGCCTCTTAACAGGAAGGCCCCAACTTGAGGCCGTGTCTAATGGACACGACCGTGTCTAATTACAGGGCAGCCACTTGGCCCGGCTGTGCCTACCAGGCACGGCCGTGTGACGGAGCATGCTAGCCGTGTGCCCTGGGCCTTGCCTACCAGGCACGGCACGGGCGTGCCCACCAGGGCACGGCCGTGTGCTGCTCGCCCTATATAAGGCACACGACCGTGTGTGCCCTAGCACACGGTCGTGTGCCCCCAAAAACTCAAGCACCCTTTCTTCTTCCTCACTCCTTCCTCCTTCAAAACTCCTCTAAAACCCTTCCTTTTCACTCCCTTTACTTCTTCTTCACTTCTCCATCTTTTTCACTCTCAGATCTACTATAAACATCCCAGATCTACTTCAGTTTACTTCTTTTCTCTAGATCTAGCAATATGAGTAACATTATGAAGAGATTTCATAGATATAGAGGACTTGGCAAAGGAGATGAGTCGGAAAGGCAAAAAGGGAAGGAGTCTGTAAAAGAAAAAGCTCCATCGAAAGGAAAGAGCACTACTAAGGACAAGGGAAAAAGAAAAGCCTCTGAAGGGATTTTTGAGAACATCCATGACATCATCTTTCGGAATGAAGATCAGAAGGCAAGGTATAACTGTTTAGTTTCCTGAAAAATTATTTGCTCTCGATATGCTGATAGTTATACTATGGAAGCTTTAGAAATTAAGGATGATATAGAGTTGATGTTGGACAACCTAGGTTGGATTGACTTTAAAAATTGTATGCATCCAACATACTTAGGAATCATATTGGAATTTCTTAGTTCCCTAGAGGTCTACTTTACTACTGATGAACACTACAAAGGAAAAATCAATTTTAGACTGTTTAACGAGGAATACAAGTGAACCCTAGATGATTTCAATAATTGTTTTCGATTTCTAAGAGATAAGACTAGGGAATTAGATAAGAGGTTTAGTAGTACCCGATGTTGAAAATTGATTACAGATTCTGAAAACCCTATGACCATCTAAGTCTAAAGTCTCGATGTTGCAAAACTCAGTTTTTAGGTATCTTCACCGCTTCATGACCAAGACTATTTTTGGTCGAGCCGAGAGCGATGGCGTGGTGAGAAAAATTAAAGTGTACTGTATCTAAGCAATGCTTCATCAGGTAGAATTTATCTCAGGGTTCCATTTCCTCCAAAACCTGGTTAAGATAGCTAAATCTTCAACTGGAGTAATAGTAGTTGGAGGCCTAATCACAAACATTGCTGATTGATTGGGTTGCGAACTGGTACACTTAGAACCTATCATTGGCAATTTCAGGATTGATATTGACACATGTTTGGCGATGACGATGATTTGTAAATTCGAAGGAGGGTGCGCTTTTAACAGAGCGTTTGGATTTCTATTCTCATTACCTAACCCCTCAAGAACTACCATTAGAAAGGTCAAAAACTGGATCATACATTCTCCAGTCCCTAGTCATTCCTCCACTCCCGCATATGAACCAACAACAGAATATGCCCAAGAAATCTCATAACACCATGAATCATCTTATTATGAATCTTCTTCCCCTAGAGCCGAGCCTGCTAGGCATTCTTATGCATATGGTGAGACATGCTTGGCTTATGATTTTTCTACATCCCATAGTTCTCTAGATACGCTCCATGAAGAGCACTTGGCTTACCAACGTCAGTTGGATGACTAGAGTGCTATGACTTAGCGGCAGTTTAGAGAAATACAGGATCATTTTAGTAGGACGTGTTGGGTCCCCAAGGATGTTCGTATCTCCACAATGGCATGATATTGTCCACTTTGGGCCTAAGCCCTCATGATTTTGTTCTTGGGCTCAACCCAAAAGGCCTCATCCCAATGGAGATATCTTCCATCCTTTTAAACTCATGATCTTTTTCATGTGCTTTAGATGTGGGACTATGTTTGCACCCTTGTAACCCAATAATCCCCCCTCAAACAAAGGACCACAGGTCCCCCTTAAACGGAAAGCCTTCGTTTGATATTTGAATCCTCGACCCACCAGGATTTCCTGCCCCTCGGTCCACTCGACCTACTAGGACTTCCTGCCCAGTCGCAACTAGGACTTCCTATCCCTCGGTCCATCCGACCTATTAGGACTTCCTGCCCAGCCGCAACCAGGACTTCCTGCCCCTCGGTCCACCCGACCTACTATGACTTCCTACCTAGTCGCAACTAGGACTTCCTGCTTGGTATCTGGTCCTCTTGATTCAGATACGGGAGCATCCACTTCCTTTATTTAAGGTTCAACCCACATGATTAGATCTGGATCATGGCTCTTCCGGTGGTTAGTCCGGTGAAGAGCGACCTCGCTCTGATACCACTTGTTGCGTCCTAAGGATGCCCGCATCTCTACAATGGCATGATATTATCCACTTTGGGCCTAAACCCTCATGGTTTTGTTCTTGGGCTCAACCTAAAAGGCCTTATCCCAATGGAGATATCTTCCATCCTTTTAAACCTATGATCTTTTACATGTACTTTAGATGTAGGACTATGTTTGCACCCTTGCAACCCAACAGGACGGATGAGTTCTACTCCTCGGTGAACAATTTCATGGGACACCAATATGGGGAGTGGAGGAGAGAGGAGGAATTTAGGAGGTCTATGGACCTAACTCGCCAACAGGTTGCCTCATTATACCAGTTTCATGAGAGTCTAGGCAACCTACCTCAACTTCCTAGATTTCCTCCTAGGTATCCACCTCCTCTAGATCAGGGAAGAAGATAAAAAGGTTTAAGTTTGGGGGAAAAGCAATAATTGTGTATGGTGTAAATAAAATAAGTTGCATTATATTTTAAACTTTATTTTTTACAATTTGTTTCGAACTTTGCTATGAAAATTGCTTTGAACTTTGTTTTGAAATTTACTTTAAGAATGTATGGTAAATAACATGTCAGAAATCACCATAGTCACCTTAGGTATTTGTTCTCTTGTAAAAATGCTAGCATGTTACTTATTTGGATGATGATTTTGATACTAGTGGTTAATATCCCTAGAACTAGGTCTTTTCTTATCTTCAATAGTAGGAAGTGAGCTAGTATATCTTGAGAAATTTGAGACTTGGCCTAGTTTAAGGATCTCTTACACTATTGCCTAATCTAGGAGGTTGATTTATCTCTGAAATTAGTCATGATTCATGAGACTTGATTAGTACTAGTGTTTCCATGATGATCTTCCATTGCATTTTGGTTACTAGACCAACCCAAGTTATATAAACTCTTTTGGAAAGATCTTCAATCTCTAAAAAATCTCTTTGC
The DNA here is from genome assembly GCA_025388495.1 of Curcuma longa. NCBI lineage: Eukaryota > Viridiplantae > Streptophyta > Magnoliopsida > Zingiberales > Zingiberaceae > Curcuma > Curcuma longa. The sequence goes on from JAOBBC010000002.1 coordinate 2,222,294, forward strand.
TTTGATTGTAAAATAAAAAGAAATAAAAGGGATGAAAAAAATAGTGTCGAGAGTGGAAACATTTTATTTACCCCTTTGACACCGGTAAGGGTTACTGAGGAAATAAATGATTTAATTCTCTTGATCTTGAGTCAATCCTTTGAGACCTTATGCAATAGAAGAGATGAACCAAGCCTGTGGTAGATAAGTGGTTAAGGCCGAAAATATTTAGAAACACGATAGCATGACGACTTGACTTGAAGTAAAGATTTGAAACCAAATAGACTATGGTCACTTTTGAACTGAGCACGGAGAACTTCTTCTAGGCCTTATTTTAATGATTTTGAGTATCATGCTTACCATTGCTTTTGTTTGATAAAATTAAAATGATGTGCTTGGGATATCTATACAACTTTGTACTTCTATCTGAATCTAGACGTAGATTTTTACTTGAGGACAATCAAAGGTTAAGTCTGGGGGTCTGATGTGCATAGGGAATATATATGTTTCTGAGATTTTTATTGCACATCTTTTTGTATTTCATATCATTTTCTTACGTTTATCACATTCTTTATCTATGCATTAAGCATATTTTTTCTGTTTCCTGGTTCGGAGGTTTGCTTTTGTGTTTAAGATTTTGTAGGATGGAAATGGAGCGAAAGAAGGTGAAACAGAGTGTTAATCGAAGACAAGGCAAGACAGGGCCGTGCCTCCAAGGCACGACCGTGTCTCAATTTCCAAGGGGTCGTGCTCTCCAAGCATGGCCGTGCCTTCATCCGGAGAGGCAGCTGCCCAGGGCCGTGCCTATAAGTCACGGCCGTGTCTCCATTCCAGTCTTGAGCCAAGGCCTGGCCGTGCCTACCAGACATGACCGTGCTTGATTTCCAGAGGGGCAATTGTTTTTAGCTGTGCCTCATAGGCACGGTCGTGCCAGATTTTCAAAGGCTCAACAGGCTTTGGTCATGCCTACCAGGCACGGTCGTGCCTTATTTCCAGGGGTCAGCAACATATGGTCGTGCCTACCAGGCACGACCGTGTGACAGAGCGTGCTAGCCGTGTGCACTGGGTCGTGTGACTAAACACGGCCGTGTGGCGAGGCCTTGATTGCGGGGGCATATAAATACCCCTCTTATTTGCCCTAAATAGGGGGGAGAGACCTTGGGAGTGATAGTGAGCCATCGTAATCGCCATCCAGAGCAAAAAAATTGACAATCTATCCATCCTTTCAGGTCTACTCCGTCGCATCCATCCACCGTCGACGAGGAGATTGTAAGGCGAAGAAGAAGACATCCATTGATAAGTTTTATTTTCTATTTCTATCTCAGATTAGGATCTAAAATTTATTTCTTTAAATCTTCTTTGCGTTGTATCCCCTCCGTCATGGAGTAGAACCATTGATTCTAGGATTGTAGGAGAAATCGAGGTGTATTATGGATGATTGTAAATATGGATTTGTGTTTACCATGTTCTATGATATATTTATGCATTTGCTTTATGGATTTGTGCCTTGTGTTTATTTGATGATATGAATGTGAAGGGTATGAATCTATAAGGATGAGGGTTAGTTGTGGTTTAAGGAAATTTTAGGATTGTATGACCGGGGTACCTTGTGACAGAAGGTGAACCTTTAACCGGACTTTCCGAGGAAATTCTTAGGCTACAATGAATCTTCATGAGAGATAGTTAATAGTTATTGATTTTAGGGAGAGGTCCTGTCACGACCCGGGAAACGACCGTCCGAAAAATTTCGACAGCATCTCCCCTGTATCTATGACAATTCCCTGGATACATACATATATATAAGGCCCACACGGCCAATCCATAACATGTTATGGGTTTATACAAGTAAATAAAGTAAATGTGACCCACACGACTACTCAACAAATCCTACTATATATGAAATGCATTTACCATTATTAACGAATAAAACTCGTCAATTCTTCGCAAAAGAAATAATAAGCAGCAGAAAGCACAGTATACTAAAGTCTCGATCAGAGAATAAACTCCGTAAACACATATACGATGAAAGCAATGCAATAAAGTCCAAAGTAACAGTACGATGTATAAACTCGAACGGTAAGCAAACAAAATCACACACAGACACATATGCAATCACACATCTACTTGAGAACTGATGTGGACATGTGGTTCTCCGTCACCGAAGGCTTCTCTGAACCAACCGATGAACATGGAAGAGTCTTGGAGTCCACACGGTGGTCCGCGGATCAAAAGTCCAAAGCTCAAGCAAATGCCAAAGCAGTGGTGACCATGCAGTGCGGTTTGAGCTCCGAGCAACTAATCAAGGTTGGTCTATTTCGAAGCCCAAAGGAGCTGTGGGATAAGCTGATGGAGCTCAACGAGGGCACTAAAGACTCAAGGGTTGCAAAGAGAGACCTCCTCATCAACCAAATGCAGAACTTCACGATGAGGGAAGGTGAAACCGTGAGTCAACTTCACGGAAGATTCAAGGAACTTCTTAATGGACTTCATGCCATCGAAGAGAGGTTAGAAAATCGAGACCTCATCAGGTATGCCTTAAAATCCTTCCTTAGAGACTCATTGTGGTCATCCATGGTGGATGCCTACAAGGTTTCAAGGGATTTATCTACTGTCAAGTAAGATGAATTGTTTTGTGAACTTGAACTGCACGAACAAGATAATTCAAGCCATAAGGAGAAGGGTATAGCTTTGGTTGCAGGTGAAAAGAGCAACAAAAAGGAGAAGAAGAAGGAAAGGAAGGAAGAAACCTCATCCGACTCAAGCCGTGGAAGTGATAGCGATGAGGAGAGTTCGTCAAGCAAAATGGCAAACTTCGTTAAAAAGATAATGAGAAGATCACGGAGGTTCAACAAGAATAATGTGAAGAAGATGTTGACGGACAAAAATAAACGAGGTGAATTTCATGACAATTCTAAGTTTAAAACTAATGTGGTTTGTTATGAATGTCATAAAAAGGGACACGTGAGGAACGATTGCTCGAAATTAAAGAAGCAAGAAGAAAAACTAAAGAAGAAGAAGAAGGCTCTTAAAGCCACTTGAGATGACTCTTCCTCAAGCTCATCAGAGGAAGAAATAGAGAAGAAGACTAAACACATGACTCTTATGGCGGTAAGCAATGTGAATTGCAGCGAGAGCGAGAGGAGTCCAGATGAAGATTCATCGAGTGAGTCATCATCTAGTGATGACGAGGTAACCTCTCCTAAGCTTGAAAAATTGTATGCTACTATTGCTTGCTTGAC
>JAOBBC010000002.1:2226231-2236343 GCA_025388495.1 Curcuma longa
ATTATATAGGGATTAAGAGCATGCACATCCATAATAACAGAGGTCTAGTTCGATTATATAGTCAATATAAATCGAACGACCTCAAACGGTCATGCTCAATACATACAAAGTGTACTAGTGTAATTTTATAGTCAAGATAAACTAATACCAACTACACTACAACCGTTCCAATGATTTGTCCCAATCCATCTTAGTTGTGAGCTACTATTTATAATTTATAAGGAACTAATAACATGATCTTCTATGTGGCACCATACACCATGTTATCTACAATATAAATTAAGTGGATAACTGCATTATATAATGCAAACATTTGACCAATGTGATTCTCATTTCAAAATATTACAAAACAGATGTTCATACAAAAGCTAGGCTTATAGTATACATCCCAACACCTTGCCACTCTTTCTACTTGCTTCCTTTTGTATTCCATTTGTTTCGGTGTGCTCTTCAGATCCATGAACCAATTCTGATGTAAACTCATGAAATTCTACTCTTTGATACAAACTTCCCTTCACTTCTTCCTTTTTCTTCAATACATCACCACAAATGTGTCATTTTGCGTTTTCCTTTTAAATCAAGATCAATTCTTTCATATCTAGATTTTGTAAAAGCTAACAAATAGCAAGCAATCATCAGAAACTACAATTCGCTTCTCATCATTCTGAAAATGCAATGTATCATTGGCACAATTTAATTCTAAAACTATTTTTTTTCCAAAATGAAACTCTTGCTTTTCTTTCCTTTTTCTTGCTATTCTTCCTCCATTCTTTTTCCATCTTGAAGCTTGATTACTAATGCTAATAACCCTGTAATTTTCTGTGCAATTTGAGTTCATTTCAGTCCCTCAAAAATGCAAAATCTCGACTGGAAAAACAAAACTGCAAATTCTAATTTTTTTTTTATTTTTTCTAATTTTCTTTCTTGCTGCCATCAACAATTTAAAAAGTTTAGCATCTGAATTTGTTGTTTAGGAAGTAATTGAATGGAAGTGGATTTTCTTGGATTCATCAGCTGATCAAATTTTTGATACATTCCACAATTCTATTTTTTTTCTATTTTCTCTTCTTCTTCTTTTATTTTCTTATCTGAACTGATGCAAATCTGATTTGTATCCATAGTTTCTTACATTCTAATCCTACTTCTTCAATTGAGTTTCAACCGAATTATTGAAAACAATCCAACACAAATTATGAAGATCTACTTCTTTCTTTTCTTTTTTCACTATTTTTTTTTCTTTTTTTTTGATTTTTCTAATTTCCAGCCGAGTTTTATTCTTCCAACTCAACTTAGCTTCTGAATTCTTTAGCTTTCTTAACTCAATGCATTTCTAGCAATTTAACTCAGTCAATTTCCCTTGAAACAGCTACATAAGAAACTTCAAAATCAACAATTGGCATACACTTCTTTGTTTTGGCACAATATGGGTATACTTGATTTTCAAGTAGTTCACGAGCTCAATTCCTACACTTTTGAATCCACCATTTTCTCTATTAATTCTGAACAATCTGTGACATCTTTTTGTGCCAATTCCGGCCATTGAATCACTGCACCCTTTTACTTCATCCAATTGCCCAACTCATGTTCAAACCTTGCTTTGCATAATTTGGGTACTTGCAACCTCAATCTTTTTGAAAAATTCATAGCATCATGTATCCTCACAAAAACCATTGTAGCATCAAATAATAATGAAGATCTAAATTGCTTCAAATAAAATTCTCATTAGCACATTGCTACAACCCAAAATTGGCACAAACAATCCCAAATTTGGCACACTTCTCTTTTTTTCTTCTCTTCTCATTTTTTTTCAAAATTTCCATGATAAAGAACACCTCCTCCCCCACACTTAATTCTTGGACCGTCTTGGGCAAAGGCACATTAATAATAATAAAAAATACTCATATCCAAGAGAAAATAAAAATTGAGCCAAAATTGGGGATGAAAAGGATTAAAGATAAGTGGGTGAAGCATGAATTTGTATGGGTTATGGAAAAAATTTTAAACCTATATAAATATGGACCCATCATAGAAAATATAGCCTTGAAAGAATACAAGAAAGTTCTAGAGTAGCAATCACCTAAGTGCATCACACAAAATGGGTTAAATCTCACTAGTTAGAAAACTTATATCATCTCAAGTTCATTATTCTAGATTCCATCACTAAGGGTAATCCAAGTGTTCAAAAATTTTCATCCATGGACTTAAATTCCTATAATAATCAATCAAATTTAACTCACTTTTAAAGGCTTCTAAAATGATGTAAAGAAGTACTAGGAGAGATACACTTATTCCTTAACTCAAATCATGCATGAAATGGTATTCACAATGAACTATCTAACATAAATGCTCATGAAAATGACATCTTCTTACTGACTTAAAACTGAAAATGAAAAATAAAAATAAAAGATGATATTAACAATGAAAATAAAGTGTAAGATGGAACAAACTCCCCTTTAAGTTAGGAAGATAGCATCTATGATGTCTACACCATCCACTTCTAGCTCCTTTGTTTCTTCAAAATATTTCTTGAGTCGGTGGCCATTAACTTTCCATGAGTAGCCCGTAGCTTCATCCCTAATCTCAATCACACCATAGGAAAAAACGTTAGTTACAAAAAATAGACCTTCCCATCTTGACATCAACTACCTTTGATTAGTTTTAGCCTTGATTTGTACAAAAAAACCTTGTCACCCACTTGGAACTCCTTCTTCACAATGTACTTATCATGAAAATTCTGTCTTTTCCTTGTAGATTCTTGAATTTTTATATGCCTCCAATCTTATCTCCTCAAGTTCTTGAATTTGTAATTTTTTTTCCTCTCCTCCTTTATTTGTATCAAGATTACAAGCTTTCACTGCCCAGTATGCTTTATGCTCTATCTCCACGGGCAAGTGGCAAACTTTCCCATAAACAAGTCGGTATGGAGACATTCCAATGGGTCTCTTATATGTCGTCCGATAAGCCCACAATGCATCCTCTAATCTTTTGCTCCAATCTTTTCTATTAGACCCCACGGTCTTCTCTAAAATTTCCTTGATTTCTCTATTTGAAACTTCGGCTTGTCCATTTGTTTGGGGATGATAAGGAGTAGAAACTTTATGTACAACCCCATACTTATTGAGTAAAACTTTCTTGTGCTTGTTGCAAAAATGGAAAACTTAGTCACTTATGATAGCTCTTGGAATTCCAAACTTGCAAAATATGTGTGATCTAACAAAACTCACAACAACAGAGGAATCATTAGTCTTAGTGGGAATGACCTCCACCCACTTAGAAACATAATCAACAGTTAAAATTATATATAAAAATCCAAAAGAAGCAGGAAATTGTCCCATAAAGTCAATACCCCACACATAAAAAATCTCACAATATAACATGGTTTGTTGAGGTATTTTATTTTTAGAACCTATGTTCCCAGTTCTTTGGCATCTATCACAGTTCTTATGAAACAAGTAGACATCATGAAATAAGCTAGGCCAATATAATCCACACTCTAAAACCTTCCTAGCAGTTCTTTGTGGTCCAAAATGCCCACCACAAGCTGATGAATGACAAAAAGTAAACATAGACTGAAATTCATGATTAGGTACGCATCTCCTAATTATTTGGTCATTACAAAATTTCACAAGTAAGGATCATCCCACACATAATACTTTGTATCACTCTTGAATTTATCTTTTTGAGCTTTAGACAGTTGTGCAGGAAAAACCTTAATTGCTAAAAAGTTAACTAGGTCTGCATACCATAGAAACTCACCATGCACCTCTAAAAGCTGCTCATCTCAAAAATCATCATCAATAGTCGTGGGGTGTCCATCTCCCTCTATCCTGCTCAAATGATCCGCCACTAGGTTCTCCTTGCCACTCCTATCATGTATCTCCAAATCAAACTCTTGAAGTAGCAACATCCATCGAATCAATCTGGGCTTCGCATCAAGTTTCTTCAGGAGATATTTTAATGTTGCATGATCAGAAAATATAATAATGTGATAGCATAGTAAATATGATCTAAATCTATCCAATGCAAAAATAATAGAAAGAAGCTCCTTTTCCGTAGTGGAGTAATTAGCCTGTGCAGCATCCAATGTCTTTGAAGCATAACAGATCACATGTGAGGCTCCATCTACTCTCTGTCCCAGTACAACTTCTACGGCAAAATTTGAGGCATCACACATTAGTTCAAAAGGTAAAGTCCAATCAGGTGGTCTAATAATAGGAGCTGAGATAAGGGCCTCCCTTAATTTATGAAAAGCTTCCTTGCATTTATTGTTGAAGCAAAACTTCACATCCTTTTGCAAAATCTACTGTAAAATCCTACATGACCAAGAAAAGCTCGAACATTCCGTATGCATACGGGGTAAGATAAAGAAGATATAACACTAACTTTTGCAGAATCTACCTCAATACCTTTCTAGAGACAATGTGGCCCAACACAATTCCATGCTCTACCATAAGATGACATTTTTCAAAATTCAACACAAGATTAGTCTCAGTGCATCTGTGTAAAACTCTAAATAAAATTTCAAACATGAATCAAATGAAGTACCAAATACAGAAAAATCATCCATGAATACCTCCATGTAGTGTTCTAAAAGCTCACCAAATATACTCAACATGCACCTCTGGAAGGTCCTTGGAGTATTGCACAACCCCAATGACATCCATCTATAGGCAAATGTACCGAAAGGACAAGTGAAGGTAGTCTTCTCCTAATCTTTCGGATCGATGCAAATATGAAAATAGCCTGTATAACCATCTAAAAAATAATAGTGAGATTTTCTTGCCAGTCTCTCTAACATCTGATCAATGAAAGACAATAGATAATGGTCCTTCCTCGTGGCTTGGTTCTATTTTCTATAATCAATACAAACTCTCTAAGCATTTTTCACTCATGTAGGGATCAACTCATTATTTTCATTTGCCTCCACTGTCACTCCTGATTTTTTTGGGACCACATGAATAGGGCTAACCCATTTAGAATCAAAGATAGGATAAATGATACCTGCCTGTAGAAGCTTAGTTACCTCTTTCTTCACAATGTCCAGCATCAATGGGTTGAGTCTTCTCTGTGATTGTCTCACTGGATTCATATTCTCCTCCAAATAAATTCTGTGCATGCATGTAGCAAGACTAATCCTAGGTATATCAGTCAAAGTCCACCCTATAGCCTTCCTATGTTGTCTCAAAAATTGCAATAATCTTTCCTCCTGCTCTGGCTCTAAATTCTGGGCAATGATCACTGGTAGACTCTGATTCTCTCCCAAATAAGCATACTTTAAATGGTCTGGCAAAGGCTTCAGTTCCAACTATGATCGCTTAGCAGATATGGGTGATCCCTGGGGCTAAGTGCAATCTCCTACACTCACATACCTGTTCTCTGAATCCTTTAATAAATCAATCATTAGTGGTGATCCTTGGGGTTCAATGTCATCCCCTACACACACTTGGTCATCTCCTTCTGAAAATAAATCAGCATCAAGCTCTATAATAGCTGCCTTAGTGGTCAAAGTATCCCTGAAATCATCGAATAAAATGTGATCAACGAACAAACTAACATCCAATAAATCATCTAAAATATCAATGCTCATAATCGAATGATCCTCTCTCGGGTGCTTCATAGCATCGAATAGACTAAACTGGACCATTGTATCTCCTATCTCCATAGACAGTGTGCCTGCATATACATCAATTTTCGTCCTTGCAGTTTTCAAGAATGATCTCTCAAGAATAAATGGTGATCTGTGTGCCAGATAATCACCCTCCATATTCAAGATATAAAAATCTACAGGAAAAATTAATTCTTTCACCTTCACAAGTACATCTTCAATCATACCGGCTGTGTGAGTCTGGCTCTTATCTGCTAGCTGAATAACTACTCCTGTAGGCTGCATAGGACCTATCCCAAGCATCTGAAAAGCTGATCTAGGCATCACATTAATTGAGGCTCTCAAATCCAACATAACATCTTAAAACACATTTCTTCCAATTTCACAAGGGACTGTAAAAACTCTTAGCTCTTCACATTTCTGAAGAATAAACTGAAAAAGAGCTAAAATATTTTTTCTCAGGTTAATCAATTCATTTTCTTTGAGTTTCTTTTATGCATACACAAGTCCTTAAGAAACTTGGCATATTTTGGGATTTGCTTGATCATAATCAACAATGACATATTAATTTCCACCTTGCTAAATAAATTTATAAGCTCCTGATATTCTTTGGCTTTCTCCTCTACATTCCTTTTTCCTTAGATTTTACACTGTGGAAAACGCAAAGGCACCCTTAGTTCCATCCCTTGAGCTGAATTTTCTGATGTTGATGTAGGGGTTGATTTTTAAATTTGTGTAGCTGTTGTAGCATCCCTTAAATCGCTGTTTTTCTCTTGTTCTTCAACCAAATTAATAGGATCACTTGAGGAAGAGCTCGACATTGAAATTTGGCCACCAATAGATGCTGAAAAATTATTTTCGAGGTTGTTTTGTGCTGATTTGAGATGCTGTAATTTTCTCATTAAAATTAGATTTTTGGGTGTTTGGGTTTGCAATTGACTTCTCACTCCTCCAAGTTATTGCATTAACATTTCCTCTTGGATTTGAAATTGTTTGAGAAGGCAATTGACTCGATCCTTGAGCTTGCATTTGATTCATTCCACTTGCAAGTTGTCCAATTTATTTTTCGATGTTTTGAAGCATGGAATCATTTTTTTGTTGACTTTGTTGTAATTGCAAGAGTTGTTGTTGTTGTAGGATTTGTTGCATCATCTCTTCAAGCCTTTGTTGTTGTTATAGAATCCCATTGGAACTCCCATAATTCCCTTGATGTGCATTGGACTTTTGTTGAGTTTGAAATTGGTTGGATTGCTAAAAACCACTTGAATTCTATCCACTTTGAATCACTTGCTGTTAAAACTGATTTGGGGGTTGATTGGGTTGATTTTGATACTGAAAATTTGCTTGGAAGTTCATGGAAGGTTGCTAAAAATTATTTAAAAATTATTGAAAATTCTAGTTTGAAGGCTGAAATTGTGGATGCTGAAAATTTTGAAATTGGGGTGTGAATGATGAAAACTTGGCTGGAAATTATTGTAAGGTTGCTAAAAATTCTGAGGTTGATGATAAGGAGGCTGAAATGTGTTGTTCATTGGCTGAAATTGTTGTGAGGGCTGTTGAAAACCTTGTTGAAGCTGCCCACTCTGAAATTGAGGTTGTTGAGGCTGAAATGCTTGCTAAAAATTTTGGAATTGAGGCTGATTTTGAGGTTGAGATGGTTGAGAAGATTGTTGTTGATAAAAAGAATTCTCATACTTCAAATTAGGATGATTCTTCTACCCCGGATTGTATGTGGATGAAAATGAATTGTTCTTTTGTTGAAACTGAGCTCTAGTCAAGGTGGCTAATGATTCATCTTGTTAGAGATTATGACACAAATTCAAATTATGCTCTTGACTTGAACAAATGCCACATACTCTCACGGTTTGATTTGTGGATGAAGCTATAGAAAAATTATGCTCCTTGCTTATGTTATTCAAAGTCATTTGCTTCACCAACGATGTCAATTCCAATAGTGAGTTCTTTGTCTCCTTTTGTTCATTTGAAACTATTTGAACTTCATTAACCCCTCTAGTAGAAAGTACTCTACTTCCAAATTATTATGAATTCTCTGTCATGTTAGAAATTAATTCTCTAGCTTGCTCAGGGGTTTTGTTCACTAAGGCTCCTCCAGCTGTAGCATCTATCATGCTCTTATTCATTGGAAGCAAACCTTCATAAAAATACTGAACAAGAAGTTGCTCACTAATTTGGTGTTGAGGACAACTAGAACATAACTTCTTGAACCTCTCCCAATAATCATAAAGGGACTCCCCCACTATTTGCTGAATGCCACAGATATTTTTCCTCATAATTGTGGTCCTGGATGTTGGAAAAAATTTCTCCAAAAATGTCTTCTTTATTTCAATCCAACTAGTGACATGTCCAGTAAGCGAATAATATAACCAATCCTTTGCAGCTCTAGTCAGTGAAAACAGAAATGCTCTCAACTTGATATCTTCTTCAGAAATCTCTTATGGTTTTATGGTAGAGTATACTACATGAAACTCGTGCAGGTGTCTATTTGGATCTTCTTCAGATAATCGCTGAAACTTGGGTAGAAGATAAATTAGGCCTGATCTGAGCTAGAAATCCCCAGCTAATTCTGGATAAGCAATGTAGGAGTACTGATAACCATCATCAAGAGTTACAAGCTCCTTCATAGTCTTGATGTTCTCTGTCATAGGACTGCTCAAATGTGAAGAACTGCTCTTAGCCACGTTTGATGTTCCCTCTTGAATTTTCAAAGATCACAGGGCTCTCAACGTTCTCTTTAATTTTGGATCAAACTTAGCTAAATCACCACCTGCGCTCCTGGTCATAAACTCAACCAAGTAAGAAGAAAAAAAAATCAAGTATGCAATCAAATCAAGAAAAATAGAAACAAATAAATGTAAAACTATGTTAAAGCTCAAATAAAATAATTTCAACTAGTATTCCTCGGCAACGACGCCAAAATTTGATAGCTATAAAATTGATATATCACGATTAGGGCTTCAAATTGATTTAATTATTGAAAACCCACAATGAATACAAAATAAATGAAGTGTAGGGGTCTCGAGTCATATTTTTTCAAAGACTAATAGAAAATTATTTAAATCGAGCTTGAATATTGTTCTTTTTGAGTTTTTCAAATATAAATGGGTTTTGATGTTCTTCAAATGAAATGTAAATTAAAAATCAGTAAATGGATGAAGAATGCAAGTCTAATCTAGAAATGAGACTATTAAAACAAAGTATCAAAGCAAACCTAAAGATGCAATTTGACTCAAAGCAAAAGAATGAAACCTACCCTAGTTGTGCTCTTAAGCATTTATGGAATTCAAAGTTCAACTCTTTGCTATAGTAAATCAAACTTTAACTAATGTTTATCATACCCGAATGCAAAGCTTCATGAACTCAACAATTCGATGGCACAGTGAACAATTCAGGAAATATCAATGCAATGCAAGGAAACAAAACCATTTCAAGGAACAATTGGAAGAAATTCAAAATAGCTAATCTAAATCTCCAAACAAACTCATCGAATGCACTTTCTAATGCCTACGGTTCAGAAACTGAAACAAGGACCAATTACTGATACGGAACAGTAAACTTCAACACCCGACAGCATCAGTTCCAAGATTCAACCGAAAATTGCAGCTAACAATCAGTAGATTAAGCCAAGACAAACTTAACTAACAAGATGAATTAATCACACGAAATCAATTCAAGAATTTGATGGCAAATCTGTTAACAACAAACATATCAGAATCTAAGTTGTAGAAATCAGAAATTGCAAAAACAGTAATGTGCAGAAACATCCCAGCTTCCCTTTCCTGTGTTTTCTCAATTTGGTGTCAAGCAAATCTTCGAATTCAACAATGTTGGCTTCGAAAACCCTTTCAGAAACCCGAATGCAGCTGCTGCCCTTGGTTGCTCACGACTCGAACTCTGAAAAAGAAACCCTCTCCCAGGAAACAGAGCAAACCGCGATACACGATTGAAGTTGCAATGTTGAATTTCCTCCCTTCTTCTTGCGCTATTACTGAAGCTTTGGGTGTGCTCCGCGATCCTCAGAGGGCCCCTCAACGAATTGCGGCTTCTAATGGTGCAGCAACTCACTGGAATAGCAAGAAATAGAGGTTTCGATGCCAAAGAAACCCTCGCCGACACGCGCCTTCCAGTTGCGGAATGCCACCCAATGAACCAGTTCCAGCCTCCTCAAGGACCAAGGAACACGAAGAAATTGGAATGGAGGAATGGGGCTTGGCTTGCAGTTACACTCCTGAGCAGAGGAAGAATAAGAGAAAACGCGATGAACAGTATGCGCAGCCACTGTTCATCGCGTCTGATTTTTCCTTTTATCTGAGTCGTTGATTAGTGATCTGTGCCATTGATCATGGATCTGATTGGGAATGCTTGGTTTTGGGGTTTAAGGATAATTAGGGTTTGTGGAGTATGGTTGATCTAAAAAATGATAATCCCAGTAGCCACATCTCTGGGGGTGGTCGGCCCGGTCCCACGGAAGTTTCCCACCGACCACCAG
>JAOBBC010000002.1:2272525-2285010 GCA_025388495.1 Curcuma longa
CATGTGATAGGTGAGAAGGTAGACAATCGAGATTTAGTGAGGTATGTTCTTCAAGCCTTTCCTAGAACCACCTTATGGGCATCAATGATTGATGCATATAAGGTCTCTAGAGATCTTTCAATTGTCAAACTTGATGAATTATTTTGTGAATTTGAACTCCATGAAGAAGCTAATGTGTCTTCCAAAGAGAAAGGTATATCTTTGATTGCAGAAAAGAAGAAGAAGAAGGAAAAGAAAGAGGAGCCTTCATCTGAGTCCGATCAAGAATCCTCAGATAGCGATGAGGAAATATCGACAAAGGAGTTTGCTCAATATGTCAAGAAAATGATGGGGAAAATAAGAAGATTCACAAGGAGGGATGTAAAGAAGATGTTTACATCATTAGGAGGTAAAAATAGTCAAAGTTCAAGTTTTTATTCTAATGTTACTTGCTATGAATGTAACAAGAATGGGCACATCAAGCCAAATTGTCCGGAGTTGAAAAAGAAAGAGGAGAAGGATAAGAAAAAGAAGGAGAAAAGGAAGAAGAAAGTTATGGTGGCCAAACCCACATGGGATACATCTAGTAGCGACTCATCGGATGACGAAGAAGAACTATGCCACATCACTAGAAACATGACACTGATGGCACATGAGAGTGACCAAGAGACTTCAAGTGAGGAGGAAACATCAAGTAGCGACGAATTTTCATCAAGTGAAGATGAGGTAATGGATTTTGCAAAAGAAAATTTTCTTTATAAAACCATTGCTTATCTTAAAAATTCTTTGGATAAATCGAAGTCTAAGGTTATGACATTAAAAGAAGGAATTTAAGACTATTAGGAACAATGCATGTGAATTTAGTGACTTTAGTGAAATTAATGAGAAAAATGCTAAGTTGAAGGATGAAATCATTGATTTAAGGAAGTGTTTAGAAAAATTTTTAATTGGATCTAAAAATCTTGATATGATCCTAAATAGTCAAAGAGCGATTTACAATAAGGCCGGAATATGATACAAACCTAAAGAGTTTGCCTACATCTTTCTAGTAGAAAGACAAGGGTCAAATAGCAAACAAGTCATTAAGGGAAAGGTAAAGCAAGCTTGAGTCCCTAAGAATTATTTACAAAATGTGAGTGAACCAAGCTTTTGGGTACCAAAGAGTGATGTGTTTCATATTGTATAGATAAGAGAGAAGAAGGAACTCATGTTTACCAAACCAAATATGCTAAAAAAATTATCAAGAAATTTGGTTTGAAAAATACTAAGGTAGTTTCTACTCCTATAGGAACAAATGTGAAATTAGATAGTAACGTGGAGAGGACTTGGGATGTGCTTTATAGAGTTATGACCTTAATCTTGCATGATCCGATAGCTAGAAGTTACTTATGAACATCTCACAAGACCCTAAGAAGGCTTGCTTGTGTATTTCTTCATTTGAACATTATGTGAGATGCTAGGATGATACTCATATCTTATTTATGCTTATGACATCTTGATGAGGTATGAAGAGTATCAATATATCTATAATAGACCAATTATGGGGAAAGCAAATGTTCAATTCATAGATATCTTGTCCATTGATCATAGTTGAACATTTTAAATATTTTAAAAACATTTCCATGTTGTATTCACAGTGATATACACTTGCAACATCAAAGATCTCAAAACATGACTTGAAATTGATACATAAGTGTAAGTTTGTGCCGAACTTTTGAGTTTTGGTCAAACTTATGAAATACTTTAATTTTTCCTAAAAATTTATTTTTCCTTGATAAAGAATGATAAAACAAACTTACTTACAAAATTTCATCATTTTTTAAATTTTGTGAAATTAATAGGGTATTTCTGAAGTTCATCTCAGAATGCTGAATTGAGCTGATACGTGATACTTGTTGACTGGGACAGGTACCAGTCGACTAGTGCCAGTCAACTCCCACTCGACCAATCTTTCTGTGAGATTTTTCTACACAGGACAGTCGATTGAGACAGGTACCAGTCGACTGGTGAGTCTGATAAGGCTGAAACTCTATGGTTTTGGCCGTATCTTGATCATTTAGGTATCCTATGACTTACTACTCCTTGAAAAATGCTCTGGGGAGAATTATTCATTATAAAGGTCAATGAGATAGATCGCATGTATTTTGGGCTCGATGTTATTACTTTTGTTGATTCTAACACAATTGAAGGTTATGTTTAAACTTCTACTTTTTATTTTCATGGTTTAAGGTGCCTCTAGATTTTGAGACTTTCCAAAGACATTGTTGGTGCAATGGTCTAGGGGGAGTAGGGCTTTAAATTGTTGGTGCAATGACTTTAGGGGGAGTAGAGTTTTAGGGGAAGTGTGCCCCTCAAAGGACAACCTTCTTAGGGGATGAGGTTATGGCTTGAATATTTATCATGGTTCTGTTTCTTTCTGCCTCCTGTATGAGGATATGACCTTTTTGGTGTGTGTCAAAAAAGGGGAAGAAATGAGTTTGGTTTAAGTTAAAACCTACATGTTTTAGGTTTCTATTATCCATGCTTATACTCTTATGCTTCATGCTTCATGATTATGATTTTTGCTGAAATCATATCTTATCATGTTAAAGACCTAACTTAAACTTATTTTTGCTAAACATCAAAAAGGGGGAGATTGTTGGTGCAATCTTACCCTAATGCCCAGTTTACTTGGAGGTGCGGAAAGAGAAACTGAGGAAAGTTTTCCTTTACATGCATGCATCCACCGTTTACTTTTATAAATTTTTATGAGAGAAGAGAAAACTAATCCATCTGCTGATCAGTTTTCTGTCAAAATTGATCCCCTCCAAATTGGACGGAAAGCAAAGGATGGAAATAAAAAGACATAAATGTCCTCTGTCTCTCTCTCTCTTTCGGGCTCTCGCTTCGTCCTTCTCCCCCATTTACGGTGAAGCTCACCGAAGCGGACCAGATCTTCTCCAGCGGGCGGATGCTCCCTGTCTACCCTGTCTTCAATCGCGATTTTATCCGCCGGGAGCCGAGGAGCCGGTGGCTGGCCATTTCGAGCTTGGCGGTCAGGCAGTTTCCTCTTTTGTCGAAATGCCTCCGCCTGCAGCAGCTTTGCTCTGAGATCGAGGAAGCCGGTGAGGTCGCCGTCGTTCGGGTGGCGCAGATGCGAGCTCGCCGCGGGTGGGCTGACGGCAAGCTACTGCAGAAAAAAAAATCTCGGAGAAAACAGCGAAAGAAAGGGTATTTTGGAATAATAAATAATCAGGAATTCATCCTTCCTAATTAAAGTAAACAAAATATAAGAGAGGAAAGATTCTATTTCTTTTCCTAAGGATTTATTTTCAACCGTGGAATCCTTTCCTTCCCCCATCTGCTCTATCAAGTAAACATAGCATAAGTATCATTTGGTTTTAATATTTGGCTAAATGAGTTTAAGTTAGGCAATGTTGGTGATCTAACATATGTGATTTGAGTAAGCAAGAAAGTCCAGGATTGAAGTCTTGGCAAATGATGAAGTTCCGGAGGTACTGCCGGAGGTACGACCTCTTGGCAAGCGGTGAAGTCCCAGAGGTGTGACCACTTGGCAAATGGTGAAGTCTCGGAGGTGCGGCGCTCTTGGCAAATGGTGAAGTCCCAGAGGTGCGGCCGCTTGGCAAAAGGAAGACTTAGCATGAGGAAGCTGAGGGGAACATCTCAAGCAAGTGCAAGGATGATGAGCCGTGGACTCGAAAGCATCCAAGGAGGGCACGAGGCTTGTAAAAGATGTTTGAAGGCATGAGTCAAGGCTAAAGGATGAAGAAGGAAGCTGAAAAGTGAGTTTCAACTTTATCAGTTGACTGTGATGGTATCAGTCGACTAGTGTCTTGATCTAAACCACACAGAAACTTTAGTTGAGTGAAAGGCAGAGCCAGTCGACTGAGTGAGTTTCAGTCGACTGATATTCGAACGTTGGGCTGACAGTTGGAGAAATAAATGCAATCTACAGTAGCCGTTGAAGCCCACCAGTCGACTGGTCTCTAAGACAGTCGACTAGAATCGAGAAAATATAAAAATATAGATTCAAGATTGAAGACGCAAGTTTTTACACTCTTTCATATTTGCACGATCTTCAAGCTCTGTCAATTTTTCATATTCTTCCTCCAATCTTCTCTACACATCTGTAAGAGGAAGAGATCCATTGTAAAGTTTTCTCCACCTTCAAAGTTGCTTTGACTAGGATAAAAGTTCATTGTGGAAAGTTCTAGTAGTGTGTGTGGATCCTTGGATTAGTCACCTCGAGGAGGTGGATACCAAGTAAATTGAATGGGTTAGCATTGCTTGATCTTTACTTTGTTTTTGTCTTGTGCTTCTGTTAACAATATTGTAGGCAAGAGCAAAAGTTGCTATTCACCCCCTCTAGCAATCGCAACGGTTCCAACATGATTAATGCAAGTAATAAAATTGGTTAATGCAATAAATTGATTAATATAAAAATAAATTGGTCAGTCCAAATTTTAAACTCCCCCTGTTTTCAAGACTCCCCCTGAATTTGTCCATGGGTTAGAACAAATCTTTGAAATTTTATCTTTTCTCTCCCCCTGAACTTGACATGGTTTAGTTTTAATCAACTTGATGTAAAACCATTGAAGTCCTTTTTAACTTTTGAAAAAAAATTGATACTTAATTTTAAAAAAATATTTTGATTTAAAATTGAAATTGTGTATCTCTCCCCCTTTGACATAATAAAAAATAAGTACATTTAAAACTATAGGTGTGAGTCCAAGCATGTTATAAAAAAATATTTAGATAAAAAATATCCTCTTTGGGGACATGTCCAACTTAGATTTTAGCTAACTACCAATAGATAGTAGCTTAACCAAGTTGGTCAAGTTTAAGTGTATCATTCCAGTTGGCTTATACTAAGCAGGAACACTTAACTTGATCCATAGTTTGTATTTATAGCCCAAGCTTTAGTTTTCATCTGAAACTTAGGCTAGAACCCTATGCATCTCACATGATTCTAGATTTCATAATAATACACAATTAAGTTCTCTAGTGTGTGCTTTGTGAGATGCGTCAACATAGGTCTATAGGTACATAATTTCTAGGGGAAAAATCTAGATTGAAAAACTAAGTAATAATTGATTCAAAAATATGTGATTTTTAATTTTTTTTTTTAAAAAATTATCTTATTCTACCAAACATAAGTCTAATTGCCTTCTAATCGTACTAAACTCAGATTCAGGTAGACTTGTGAATATGTCAGCTAAGTTAGATTTGAACTCAACATAATCGAGTACAATTTCTCCCTTAGCAACATGGTCTCTAACGAAGTGGTGTTTAACATCTATGTATTTTGTTTTGGAGTGTTGAACTGGATTTTTAATCAAATTTATTAAACTAATATTATCAATTAACACCTTGGTATTATGATATTTCAAATTTATAATCAGTTAATGTATGCATCATCCAAAATAGTTGTGCAACATATTCACCCATGACTATGTACTCTGCTTCAATTGTAGATAATGCAACATATTGTTGCTTTCTACTATACCAGCTGGCTAGACATGGATCGAAGACTGACATCCTCCACTTTTACTTTTTCTATCTAGTTTGCAACCAACATAGTCTGAGTCAGAATATCCTACTAAATAAAAATTACTATTTCTAGGGTACCATATTCCTACATTAAGTGTTCCCTTAATATACCTTAGTATTCTTTTTACTGCAGTTAAGTGAGATTCTTTAGCATTTGATTAATATCTAGCACACATACCCATTACAAATAGAATATCAGGTCGGCTTGCAGTTAAATATAGTAGACTACCTATTATGCTCCTATAATATTTTAAGTCTACTTGTTTTCCTTCTGGATCACTATCAATGTTGGTGTTGGTTGTTATTGGTGTTTTAATTTTTTTTTGAATTTTTCATTCCAAATTTTATTATTAGATCTTTTGCGTATTTAGTTTAATAAATATAATTACCATCTTTGGTTTGTTTTATTTGTAATCCTAAGAAGAAGTGCAGTTCACCTACCCAACTCATTTCAAATTTGTTTTTCTTTAATCCACATATTCTTTTAAGAACTCAGTATTAGTTAATCCAAATATGATATCATCTACATAAATTTGAGCTATGAAAAAGTCTTTTTCTACAATCTTAACAAATAGGGAAGGGTCAATTTGTCCTTGGTGAAAGCCTTTGGAAACTAGGTATGTTGATAATCTTTCATACCATGCCCTAGGTGCTTGTTTTAATCCATATAAGGTTTTCTTGTGTTTGAAGACATAATCAGGATGGTCTTTATCTTCAAACGCAGGTGGTTGATCTACATAGACTTCTTCTTTTATGAACCCGTTCAAGAAAATGGACTTTACGTCCATCTGGTAGAGCTTGAATCCTTTATGAGCCGCATAGGCTAACAATATTCTTATGGATTCAAGTTTAGCTACGGATGTATAAGTCTCATCATAGTCTAGTTCTTCAACTTGACTGAACCATTTAGCTACTAACCTAGCTTTGTTTCTTGCTCCCTCCCCTTTTTCATCAGTTTTGTTTCTAAAAATCCACTTGGTTTCTATGATAGATTTACTATCTGGTTTGGGAACTAAGTCCCACACTTGGTTCCTTTCAAATTGGGCTAGTTCTTCTTGTATGACTATTATCCAATCAGGGTGTAGTAGTGTAAGATAAGAGAAATTTTAATAGTGGGGGAGAATTAAACTTGTCTTGCGAAAACGCAATGAACGAAACTGATTTGGGTCAAATCAAAGATTGTTTGGTTAGTAAACCAAACGATTTAATTTTGAACCAACTTAGTTTGGTTCGTGATGGAAAAGGTTTTGACAAAATGGAAAAGATGAGGAGCTTTTTCTTGTGAAGACGAATTGAACAAAACTATTTTGGATCAAATTGGAGTTCATTTGGTTAGTGAACCAAGTAATTTTGTGTTGAACCTGATTTACTATAGTAACCGGTTCAATTACTACAGTAAACCCTAGGTTACAAGCCAGCTCAACCAAGCCTTAATCGCGCCGCATGATCCAACTTGCCCAAACCCTGATCCTAGTTTAAAAGTCACTGTAGCTCCTTGTTATAACGTGAATCGTGACTCGCCTGCCCGCGTCGCCCCCTCCCACCTCCGGTGATCGCCCCTCTGCCGCGATCCTCCGCCGTCGCTTTCCTCGTTCTACAGCGATCCTCTGCCGCCGCCTTCCTCGTCCTGCCACGATCCTCCGCCACTGCCTTCCTCGTCCTGCCATGATCCTTCGTCGCCGCCTTCCTCATCCTGCCGTATCGCTGCCGCCTTCCTCATCCTACTGCAATCCTCCGTTATCGCCTTCCTCGTCCTATCGCGGTCTGCCGCCGCTGCCATTCGGGAGCTTGCGTTTTCTCTTCTCCCAGGTGCTGCTCGACCCCCCATGCCACCGCGTCCCGTGACCAGCTTGGGCCGTGATCCGTCCAACGTCCCCTACGATGTGAGGATTGGCATTGTCATCTTCTACAGACCAGCAGATCTCGTTGTTCAAGCCTTCTCCCATCTCCATCAAGGTGTGATTCATTTCTTTCCAGTGAAGAGCTTCCTTCTTCTTCATGTCTTTTTGGGTAGGTTTTCATAAGTTTGCAATATAGTGTTTGCAGAATGTTCAGATTTAGAAGAAGTAAGCTTCTTTTGTTTGATTTTGGGTGGGATTTTTCTGGTCGGCGATTTCTTTCCTCATTTGAACCTTAGGCCAAAAGAGTGTCGGATTAGTGGTGATTACCGTTTTCACTAAGGTTTTACTTGCATAGACACTTCATCAACACTAGTCTAAGTTTTTTGTATTAGGCTGGAAATTGTTTTTGATCAAGCTGGAGATGGTGATCTTACTTCTTTGTTAAATTAACTTTAGATTCGGCTGGGATTTTTTTGTTGTAAAATTTAATATAATATTGTATTTAGAGGGTGTTGTTTATTTTATATTTGTAGGATTGTGATTTGTGATCCTGTTATATATAGAGTTTTGTATTTGGGGGTTCTTATTGCAATAGACGTCATACCAGGTGGGTACTCCTGTACTTGGTCAATACAGGTCTTTTTGTAGTGCACAATTTAGTATAAATCTATTATTAATTATCCTGTTGCTATCCTTATTACATTCGTTGTTTGATTCGCTGCTTGATTACTGTTGACCTTGATATGATCTAATTATCATCAATACAGTCTCATTATTTGTTGTTAATCTGTGATAACTTATTATAATTGATGTTGAGTATATCTCGGTTGATGTAGTAGTTATCTGTTGAACTGAGCATCATAGCATCATAACATGCTATTGTTGTTGGCTCTAACTAAGACCATTGTTGATAGTGGTACAGTGAGAGCATTATAGCACTGCTTGTGTGGGTGCGATCAGGACTAGCTAGATAGCTCTCCTGGGATACTGCCCCTCCCCATCGAGTGTAGTTGGTCTGTTGTTGGAGCGGGTGATTCCTATCGTGCGCCCTAGTTCACTGCATTGGGTGGGTGTCTGGGGATGTTGACTGTAGACAGTGATTGGGGAGCTAGATAGCTCTCCTGAGATATTTTCCTGCTCCCCACTCATGTGTAGTAGTCTGTTGTTGGAGTGTGTGTAGTCGTTCTATTTGGCACCCCAATTCACTACCTGTGTGGGTGTCTGGGGGTGGCGAGCCGATAGTGACCATGCATATTGCCATTGATGTGTGTTGCATATGTGCATGCATTTGTTGGTAGTTTATCTTACTGCATTTGTTAATTATTTATTTTAATGCATCTTTGTGTGTGGTTGTTGCACTAGTATGATATATGTTTGTTGCAGTTGTATAATATATGTTTGTTACATTGTGTGACATTACATGTATTGGTTGTATATACATTATCTCTGTTATATGTTATGTAGTATTATTGACCTTGTTCCTTAAGTATCCTTTGGAGAGACTGTATATCCTTTTAGATCCATATTTATATATTTATGTTGTTCACTTCTATCTAGTATCCATTGAGTATTTTATACTCACCACCCAGACCCTAGGGTTTCCTTTCTTTCTCCCCAGGTAGCAGGTAAGGATATTGTCTCGAAGCTTGGAGTTCTGCTAGACTGCCCCATCTCACAACAGGAAGAGTCATTGTTTTCTTTGTGTGGTTTTTTCCTAGATTGTGTTTCGATACAGGGATTTTGGATTGTTTTTGGATCTATGATTTATTGGAGTTTCATTGTCAATTTGGTCGCTGTGGTTAAATATCTTTAGTTCGTTGTTGAGGTTGCTATATTAGAGGCATTTGTTGGATTAGTGAGTGGCCATATGGGACTTTATTCTTATAGTTTGATATTTTATATACTTTGTAGTATATGGTGGTGGTCATGTGGGCCCTATGCTAAAATGTATCAGGGAAAGTTGAATTATTACAGGGGAGATGTTGCACGAATTTTTCGGACAGCCGTCTCTTGGGACGTTACAAGTAGAGCCTCTTCTATGGTCTTTGGTTCAATATTGAAAATTAGCGCTATTTGACTTAAGTTTCTATAGGCTGAACTAGTTCGAACCCCTAAGGTAGGATCACCCAAAATTTGATCTGGTGGGTGACTGGCTCTTAGTCTTGGTGCTTGTGTAATGTCAGGTTTGGTTAAATTTGGGTCAGATCTATCTTCAGGTTCTATTTCATTTGCATTTGATTGTAATTCTTCTTTTTCTTGATTTTGTTGATTATCAATTTGTTCATTAATTTGATTATTGTTTACTTGAGGATTTTCTTTGTAAAAAACTATGTTGGTGGTTTTTTAAACTTTTAATGTGCCTTGATTATATATTCTATAGGTCCTACTAGTGGTTGAGTATCCTAGAAAAATTCTATGAGTAGTTTTAGATGTAAATTTTTCTAAGTAATCTTTTGTGTTTAATATATGTACTTTACATCCAAATACCTTTAAATAATTTAGGTTAGGTATTTTGTTATAGTATAGTTCATAAGGAGTTTTATTATGATGTTTATTAATCAATATTCTATTTTATATGTAGCAAGCTGTGTTTATTGCCTCGGCCCAAAATTTATTAGTCAAATTATACTCATTTAGCATTGTCCTAGTTGTTTCTTATAGAGTTCTATTTTTCCTTTCGACTATTCCATTTTGTTATGGGATTCTAGGACATGAGGACTCATGGTGGTACCCATTATTTTGATAAAATTTATTAAATTTAGTATTTTCAAATTCTCCACCATGATCACTATGTATTCTTTTAATTTTTAGGTCTTTTTCATTTTCTATTAGTTTGTATAAATTAGTGAATTTTTCAAAAGTTTCATCTTTGGATTTTAGAATTTTACCCATATATATCTAGAATAATCATCAATGATTACTAAGCAGTACTGGTTTCCACTTAGTGATTTAGCCCCATGTAAATCAAAGAGGTCTAAGTGTAATAGTTCAACTATTGAGTTAGTTTGATTTTGGTTGGTTGCTTTGTGAGTTGACTTAGTTTGTTTACCTTGTTGACAAGCATTATAAATCACATTTTCTAAGGGGATTAATTTAGGTAAACCTTTTACTAAGTCATTTTGACTTATCTTTGAGAAAAGTCTGATATGAGTGTGACCCAGTCTCCTATGTCACAGCTTGGTTTCCTCTTGTTGTGTCAATAGATACTTAGTTGAGGAGATTGGTAGGTCAATCTTATATGTATTATTTTTCCTGATTCCTTTAAGTTTAATTTCAGGGGTTTCGATATTTTCAATTAATTATATACTTAGTTTTAGTGAACCTAACCACATATCCAGAATCACACTTGGCTAATACTTAGCAAATTAAATTCAAATTGATTGACTAAAAGTACTTGATGAATCACAAAGTTTGAGTCTAGTTCAATGTTACTTGATCCAATTACCTTAAGTTTTCCATTGTTTTCAAAAGCAAAGGATCCTAAGTTCTTGAACTTTAATTTAATGAACTTTGATCTGTCCTCAGTCATGTGTCTGGAGCATCCACTATCCAAAATCCATTGATCTAAATCTTTGTGTTCCTACACAAAAGATACTTGGTTTAAATCTATTGTGGATTTAAAAGTAGATAGTTCTTTTCTAGTTTTCATCTCATCTATTTCTAGATGATCACACATTTAATTCTATGGGTTGTGTGAAATGATTTTTCAATTTTATCTTGATTAATGGATTGAGTTATTGTTATCTAACATTTGATTAACCTTGGGTTAGATTCAAGTTTAACATTTTTACTTACTAAATGTGTATTTCAAGAATCAGCTTCCAGGCAGTGGTGAGGCACAGGGACCTTCTTGGTTATCGGAATAACGACTGCTTTCTAAGATAAAGTTGGTTTAAGAAATTACATATTTAGCTAATCTAGGGATAAACTTTGATCTAACAAGTCTAGGATGTGGCAAGGTAGCTTCAGTTAGATCGACTTAGTTAAGCAGACCAAGTAAGGTACTCCTTATCCTACTTGACTACCTAGATCAAATTTTCCTGACATACTATCATCTCGCCTCACCCTAGTACTATGTTGGGCAAGTGTTAATCAAATTTGAGCCATTACCTAGCCTAGGTTTTTCTAAAATAAAAAAAATAAAAACAAAATAATCAAACTTATCTAATATGCAAGGTTTTAGAACCCCCTGGATCATGACCCCCTATTGGGTCTGATCAAATAATGTATTTGATCCTTGGGGACCCAGTACTGGTTCAGTCCAACTGGATTGGTCAGGTTGGACTTAGGAACTCATGCTTGGACTCTTGGTTTCTTGGGTCGATTTAACAAACATATATATGACTTGTGTTTGGCTTTATGTCTAAGTTCAGATCTGTTATATCCAACCCTTTGAGTTCCAAGCATCATGTTAAGATACTTAGAGCCCGAGGTGAACTTTTCCAATGATCTTTTCAAATCATCAATCTCAAGTTTCAATCTGGAATTCTCTTCCTCAAGTTTTACTTGAGTTGAGTTTCCAACTTGAACATTTTCAGTTGGCGATCTAGAGTTGACTCTCTCCTTAGGGAGTGTTATCTCCTCTTGGAGTGATTCAACTTGAGCATTGGACTTAGCTAGCTTTTTTGATAAACTATAAATAATTGAATATAACTTTTCAATACTTATAGTGGTTGTGGGTGTAGGTGTAGGATCGAAAACACGCTAAAGGGGGGTGAATAGCGTGTTTGCACGCTTTTCGATTTTTCATAGAAACTCGAGTGCGAAAGCGGAAGTGAGAAACAAGCAGCGAAAATAGAAACTTAATGCAGAAAGAAAATGACTCGTTTGTTTTACTTGGTTCACAGCGCAATGCTGCTACTCCAAGGCCCACGGTCCTTGACCGTTTACTTTGGGCAATCCACTAATTCACTTGCCCCTTTCCAGCAGCAAGTGTGTCGAAAAAATTTGTTATAAAACTTTAGTATAAGAATTGTAGAAATTAATTACAAGTTTTGTTACCGAAATCTTTGTGCTCGCGTTCGCTCCCTGGAAGTCAAATTTGTCGCCTCGGTGTGATGGAAAGATGGCTTGGAGAAGGCACAGCACCGACGTCAAGTTTGGAGCGCTTGGGAG
>JAOBBC010000002.1:2495967-2510103 GCA_025388495.1 Curcuma longa
CCCAAAAAAATCCATCTTGCAGTGTTACAAGTTCTCCACTTGATCTCTGATACCAATTTATTTGTTAATTTGCAGCTTCGTTCTGGGTTCGTATGCTCATTTCCTGTGGGTCGCCGAGGAGGAGGAAGAAGAAGAGGCCAGATCGAGGGATCGTCGGCATTAGTAGAGGTGTTTTGATCAGGGTTCGCAGGAACGGTCGCGGCAGCAGTGGCGGATTCCATTTCACGGAAGCGGATTTGTAAAAAAAATAAAAAAATATAGAGAATTAGTAGAAATGTATAAAGTATATTAGTAATAAAAAATAAAATTCATGAAATTATAAAAAATTAATATATCAATATTTAATTATCCTACAATAACAATATAATAATAAAATATAATAAAAATTATATTTTCTCAGAGTTAATACTCTACGGGAATAATCAAATTTTGATTATATTAATACTTTAAAGAAAGACAAGAGAAGAATTAAATTTTCATAAGACCTTTGATTATGGATTATCATTAATAATTTTAATTATTTATTTAAGATTATTTAGTTATCAATATTTTTTTATAATTTTAGATGTTAATAATTCTTTTAATAATTATTTTTTAATTTTATGATCGATTCTTAAGTAATACCATCATTATACATCAGCAAATAAATTATAATTCAAGAATATAATTAATTTGATAGTTTAATATTTTTTTTTTTACTATTTTAAAGGTTAATGAAATTTTTTTATGATTATTTTTATATTGTAAAATTAAATTAATTAAAATGTAAAATTTAATTGTAATTGAGTTAATTAATTTAATAAATTTTAATTTAAATACTTATAAATTTAAAAGAGATAATTTATTTTAGACTTTAAAAAATAAAATTAATAAATTATATTAATTAATTTAATAAATTATTTTATTAAAATAATTATTTTAATAAATTATTTTATTAAAATAATTATTTTAATAAATTATTTTATTAATATATATATATATTTAATTTAAATTTTAAAAAATAAAATTAATGAATTATATTTATTAATTTGACTAATTAATTTATTAAAATAATTATTTTAATAAATTATTTGATTAAAATAATTATTTTAATGAATTATTTTATTAAAATATATAAATTTAGAAAATAAATTAATAAATTATTTTAACTAATTATTTTATTAAAATATATGAATTAATTTTAAATTTTAAAAAATTATTAAAAAATTATATTTATTTTTTATATATTATCAATTTATTATCATCATTAATATTATTAATATTAACATTATCTATTTAATTAAATTTATTTTAAAAATAAATTAAATTTATAGTAAATATTAAATTGATTATGTTTTATTCCCTTAAAATAAATAATTTGAATCAAATAATATTAGGTCAAGATTATGTATGATATGTTGGTTATTTTGACTCCACTGGCCATGGAGCAACTAAGTGGTCCATGTATTTGGAAGTTTCAAAAACTGTTATTATCCATGACTCCATGTTATCCATAACTTCTCTCTTCCAAAATACTTGACGATGACAGAGTTTTATTTTTATGTTATAAATTTAGTCCCTGGTACCTGCTCCAAAGACTTCTTCCAGAGCGAAATTACACCATCTAACTTTTGTGGAGCAAAGGGCCAGAAGCATTAGATTTTCGTAGTCTTGTAATCGTCTACGGACTCGATGGCAGGAGATAAAAGCTTGATCCTTTTCGACTGTATTTGTTTTATAATTAGATGCCTCATGTTATTTCAGATTTAATATGATATTCATGTAATCAGTATGATAATTTGAATTGAACACACCTTTATTGTATTTTTTTTAACACAGACAGATCTAAGGGTTGTCCTAGGTACATTGGACTATATAAATTTTGTTGCATCCTTACCGGAAAAGAGGATTATGAAAAAGGATTATAGGAGAGGCCTTTTCTGATTTTTCACAATTATTTAGTCATGATTTTTATAATCCATTTGGCTATGATTTTATTGAAAACAAATACGGTGGGAAATTTTCGTGGGACCGGGCCGGTCACCCCAGTGATTGAATTCATGAGAATGACTAGGATTTATCATTTTTTTTTATTAAAAACAAATAGTCACTAACGGATCCATGTAAATCTTATGCTCTTTTTCATAATCTCTTTGGTTATGATTTTTTTTTATTATCTATATAAATTTTGTTAAATATTAAAATTTTTTAATAAAATAAATAAATAAATGAATGATGTAAATGTGTTGAATTAAAATTAAATTGAGATTAAACAAAATCAATCGGATAGACATAAAGATAAAGAATATATTGATCCAGATTAAAAGTAATTTAAATTTGATTTGATTAAATTATAATCGAATAAAATTTAATTAAATTAAATGAGTTAAAGAATTTTTTTTTAATATATATTCTTTATTTATTTATTTTATTCTCTTCCACCGCACAAGTCTCTATATGTATTTTGTCCCGATCTTTATATCTTTCACCCTAAGTACAACAAATAACAAATAGATTTATTTTCTTTCTTTTCGATAAATTCAACCATTTAATAAGGGTAAATTGGACTAAAATCCCTATGTCCAAGTTTTTATTTGGATTCAGTTCCTATTTATTTAATTAAAAAGGATTTGGTACCTGATAACCATCTAAATCATAGTTTTAACACCCTATTAAATTGAATTTCTATTTTTACCCTTCTTTTACTCGTATTCTTCCACAGAAGTAATTTCATTCCTAATCCATCTTCTCCCGTGACCCACCATCAGATAATTTCAAAGTATTTTAAATATTATATATAATTTATTCTAACAAGAGCAAAGGTATTTTAAATATTATATATAATTTATCCTAACAAGGCTGTCGCTGTCGCCGGCCTTGCCGCACAGTCTGGCTACCGTCGACAGTCGGCTCGAGCACGATCGATGCACCACTAGTCGGAGATTCATCCGGCATCGGATTCCGACTAGATAGTGGTTGGAATCCGACGTAATTTGATCAGAAACAACTAAATCACGCGATCGGCGGTAGCGCGGCCACTACTGATCGCGATCAGGCCGGATTCCGACCGAATCGCGGTCGAAATTCGATGGAGGACGGTCCAGCATTGCAAACCGGTCCTTCCTCGGCCAGTCTTTGGCCGTGATTTGGTTGGAGACCGACCGACCGAGTAACATAATCGGTGCCAACGGCGCGTGGCCGATTCAGGCCAAAATTCGACCGGAGTCCAAGTCCTGACCGATCGGAAGGCCCATCGGCTGCTAGATTCTGATCGGACCGGGGCCGATAGAGTCGCTGCCGACATCGTGCCGAGTAGAAACGAGATGATGGGTCGGGGCAGAATATTGTGTATTCCCACATTTGGACGGTCTAGATCTGGCACGTGATCCCGTGATGGACGGTGGATCGCGTGAAGTGCACGGGCACGCATACACTCGACGCTCAGGATAGCAAAATCGAACAATAGAATACCTAAAGTAATACAACAAATACCTAATATTTATCAAGTGATACTTATTATGACCCTTTAACTACTCGAATTCGATTAAAAACTACACTTGAAATTTAATCTTGAATAAATTATTTGACATTCATCAAATAAAACCATAGGATATCTAAAGTGATACAACGAGTATCTAATTTTTATCAAATGCTACTTGACGTGACCCCTTAAACACTTAAATAACAATAGAATACCTAAAGTTATACAATAAATACCTAATTTTTATCAAGTGAAACTTGTTATGACCCTTTAACTACTTGAATTCGATTAAAAATTACACTTGAAATTTAATTTTGAATGACTTATTTGACATTCATCAAATAAAATCATAGGATATCTAAATTGATACAACGAGTATCTAATTTTTATCAAATGCTACTTGACGTGACTCCTTAAATACTTAAATAACAATAGAATACCTAAAGTGATATAATAAATACCTAAGTTTTATCAAGTGATACTTGTTATGACCTTTTAACTACTCGAATTCAGTTAAAAACTACACTTGGAATTTAATCTTGAATGACTTATTTGTCATTCATCAAATAAAATCATAGGATATCTAAAGTGATACAACAAGTATCTAATTTTTATCAAATGCTACTTGACCTGACCCCTTAAATACTTAAATAACAATAGAATACCTAAAGTGATACAATAAATACTTAATTCTTATCAAGTGATACTTGTTATGACCCTTTAACTACTCGAATTCGATTAAAAATTACACATAGAATTTAATCTTGAATTTGATACGTAATTCAATATCGTACTTATTTGTATTCATCTATAATATTTATTGATAATCATCCACAATTCGCAATTCGATATCATATTTATGAGTATTCATTTATAATACTCATTAATTTCTTGTAGGCATAAGCAATTACTAAACCAAGGAAGTAGTTATGAATGTTGTTAAAAAATAGCTACAAGATCTAGTGGCATTTTGTGATTTGTATTAAACAAAACTAGCGTTAGTATAAAATTTTGTTACTTATATATTAATGATCCATTATTGTGGTTAAAAGTGGATAAAAGTTGGATGTTGGTTATGTAATTGCAACTAAGAAATGCATTATGAAGTGATTTATGCATTAATCATTAAACTGTTGTATTTAGTGGTAGTTTTATATATGTTATTATATGTTGTGTGTTCCGACCAATACACCGTGGAGGATTCAGACACCGGTTCAGAACTGTCGGTGTGCACGCTCTTCAAAGAGAATCACCCTAAGAGATATGAGAGGAGATCTGAAAAGCACTAAAAAGAGGATTAGAATGGTGCTGGGGGTGGGTCTCGACAAGCCACTCCGACACTTAAGTTAGGATTCGGCATGAGGAAGGAGTTTAATGACTTAGGAGAATTAGAGTGGATATATGCATACCTGTATACATGAGCATGAGTTACCTTTTTATAATAGTTAATCTCTGAAATAATAACATCCGTTTAAGAAATATTCTAAGATATCCGTTCCAGTTTTTTAGGAAGATTCCGAAATATTTGTTTAACAAATATTTCGAGATATTTTTCTTTTGGGTGAAACGATTTTAGGATTTCCTAATCTTAAAGATGAATTGATTTTATCCTTGATGAGGTGTCATCGTCCCACAGTATCATTGTGGTTTCATACAACTACAAATGTACCTTGATAAATTTTTCCCAGAAATGATTTGAAAAAGTACTCAATTTTAAGCTCTTGGAACTTAATGTACCCCAAGTGATACCCAATTTTATGATTATTTGAAAAAGTACTCAATTATTTAATTTTTAAAAGAAACATGTTCTTCACTCACCATGGAATATGAATAAGTACTTATTTGACATTCATAAAATAAACAAGAGGTCATTTTCGGTACTCATCCGACCATTTTCGGTACTCGGCTAGTTATTTTTAATACTCGAACAGTAGTTTTTGGTACTCGAACGACCGTTTTCGGTACTAGACCCCTTAAACACAATAATAACAATAGAATACCTAAAGTGATGAGAAAACTGATATGTTGCGCGCCTATCTCTGTGCGCCCGTGCGGGACACTGTTGACCTACGTCCACTGTCGACGTCGTCGCCACACTGTCCGACCATCGCCGGCTGCCGAACCAGGCGCGATCGACGCGCAACTCGTCGGCGGTCTGGCGGAGCTCGGATTCCAGTTGGTTAGCGGTCGAAATTCTTCGTAAAACAGTCAAAAATGGCCAAATCACATTGTCGGCAGTGGTGTGGCAACTACCGATCGCGATCAGGCCAGATTTCGATTGAATCGCGGTTGGAATCCGGCGGTGGACGGGTTAGCATCGCCTATCCGTTCGTCTGCCATCGGATTTCGACCATGATTTGGTCAGAATCCGACGGTGTTGCGGTCGAAATCGATCGTCCGATTTTGGCGATCGATTTCGATCGTTATTCTGTCGGTCGACGGTCGAATCGCGGTCGGTCGAGCTCACAGAAGCAAGTCCTCTTCGACTGCAAGCTCGACTAGCTTCATATCGAGAGCATAAAATCGGATTGTTGGAAGATGAATCGGTGGAAGAAGATGGTTGAAAAAATTAATCAAACTTACATAAATAATAAAGATAAAAATGAAAATTCAGCCTTTTATACAGTTAAAACTAAGATGAAGTAGTTTTCAGGTATTAAATCCTAAAAAGAAACACATAAGGACTGAATCTTAATAGAAACAAGAGCAGAGGGATCAAAACTAAATAAATAATAAGGGTAAAAATAGAAATTCAGCATTTTAGAGAGTTAAAATTATGATGGGTAGTTGTCAGGTATTAAATCTTAAAAAGAAAGATATAAGGACTGAATCTTAATAGAAACAAGAGCAGAGGTATTTTACTCTAAAATGCCCATTTAATAATAATAAAAACATTTTTTTTATATTTTTATAATAATAATATTTATTATATTAAATTAAAGTCTACTAATTCTAATTCAGATTCATTGCTGTCCTGAGTATAATTGATTTTCAATAATGAGTGTCAGTATAAATGAATATTAATTTTTTTAATATGTTAATGAAAGATTCTCAGAATTAAATAATTGATTATAATATTTCATCATGTGTTTATAATATCTAAAACCTCGATATCCAATAAAACCTTGATATCCATCACAGCAAAGTCAAATCTGCCTTAAATACAAATAAAACAGTAAAAAAAAAAAAACCAAAGTCCATTCTAGGTCGTTTCATTCCATGTTTTTTTTATCGTTATAATTTGATACGCCTGAAGTGTTACCGTGCCGGAACCAATAGCGGAGTCAGGAAATGGATAGTCTCCGCATTAATCCTTGTTATGGGCATAAGGAGCGGATTACGGTTAGTCAAGTTCGAGAGCAGTCAATCGGGTCTGGCCCAAAGCATCATAGAGCCCACAACCGGGCAGAATCGTCTGGCACCTCATCCCCGAGTCGAGTCTTGCAGGCCGAGTCAGGAGAATCGGGTAGGACTCGATGGCAGTACTTCTCCAACCAAGTCGTAACCGGATCAAGGCGCATTCTCTCGACTACTTAGTACTGAATCGAGCTGGATCCTCGAGTCGGGCTCAGAGCGTCACGGAGCCCGGATCAAACCGGATCCCTGGCACCTCGGCCCCGAGCCGAGTTGATCCGTTCGGACGTAAGACGCGCCGGCTTCACCGTTCTGCCCTGGCCCAAGACAGGCTTTCCTCTTTTTTTCCCAAAGACCACTCCCCCATCATGCGATTGTGAATGTCCTCCTGCCACCTCTGCAACTCATCATAGCAATGCTCTGACAGACGTGCATGGTGACATGACCCCCTTAAATACAAGTCAGCGATGGGACATATGCGCTGACTATACCATGCCTTCTGACACATTCATAACGGTGATGGGATTTCAGTCATATCTATGACATGACATAACGTCTTCGATTCATATAAAAGGTTAGTGTTGTACTAAGGGGAGGTATGAAATCTCACAAACCTTCTCTTTTCGTCTGGTTTTCTTCCTCCCTCTCCACGAACTGACTTAAGCATCAGAGTGGTCGCGCCAGGGCAACCCCTGGCCTTCCTTCTCATGGTATTTGTGAGTGCAAGTCCCAGAAGCTTCGCGTCTCCCTCCCCGTTCAAGTTAGCTCAAGTGAGGTGCTGAGAAGGAGCAGCGCATCCAGAAGCGGATCTCAACAGGAATATATTTTGGCACCGTCTGTGGGAAGATAAAAGTCCTGGTTTGAGACATGTCAATGGATGACCCGCAGCAACCTCATCTCATCACTATGACGCAAGAAGACTTCGACCGGACAGTGGCTGTGGCAGTCCACGCCCTATCAAGGAACCAGCACGAAGCTCCAGCTCCTCCATCCCTGATCTCCATGAGACCGACGGAAGTCCCCCTAGTCCCGGCTCGACGGCTATTCACGCCTGTGGAAGTTCCGCGAGTCCCTTCTATGAGACCCATGCAAGAGGCCGACTACTATGCCGCCTCCATGGAGTTCGCCGCTGACCAGGCTCCGGTCAGAGATCCCGCCCGAGGAAAAGGTCTTGAAACGGGAGAAGGAAGCAGAATGAACAGTTCTCCCTTCGCGCGTCGAATCCTAGACGAGGAGCTACCCTGACATTTTCGGACTCCCCAATTCCCTGATTACACGGGATCTACCGACCCGGAAGATCATATTGGGAGGTTTGAAAATGTTGCATTGCTCCACCAGTACACCGACGCCATCAAGTATAGAGTCTTCTCAACGACCCTAGCCGGATCGGCTCTGGGATGGTTTAGTCGGCTGCCTCCGTATTCCATCGGCTCTTTTGCCGACTTCAAAGACTCATTTTTGCGGCATTTCGCCACCAGCCGCACATATCGCAAAACTTCGATGGATCTTTAATTTTCTCCACCAAGCAAAAGCCTCGGGAAACGCTGAAGGTATATGTACATCGGTTCAACCAAGTGGCGCAAGAAGTGCCCACCGCCACCTCAGAAGTTCTCGTGAGTGACTTCTCTCAAGGCTTGATAGATGGAGACTTCTTCAGATCCTTGATCAAGAAGTCGCCCGCGAACTTCGACATCCTGTTGAGCCGGGTTGTCAAATACATCCATGTGGAGGAAGCTTAGTCATCCCGACGTAAAGAAGACGACTCCATCCAACATGGGGGACCCAGTCGAAACCCTCCGGTTGCTGCCCGAACCGAGCGGAGGCCCCCACCTCAGCTACAACGGAGGCTCGAAGCGGATCCTCATATCGCTCCCGCCAAGGCCAGTCACCGCGCCATTCATGCCGTAGTCAGCCAGCTGGATCAAGCCACAGGAGGTTGCCGATGGCTACCGCGCTTCTGCGCCTACCATCAATCTCAGGGCCACGCCACCAGCGAATGTCACCAGTACACCCGGGAGCTCCGTCGGACCGCCGAGCAGCGTGAGCAAAGGCCTCCTGCGCCAAGGCCACAGAGATCTCCCGCTAGGCGAAACAATTCGGAAGTACGATCGCCTTCTCCTCGGCTTGCTCGCACCTGAGACCGTTCTCCTAGGCGGTCAGCACCTCCACCCCGACGGGATGCACCCCGTACTGTCCAAGTCCCCCGCCAGGAAGACGCTCCTGACGATAACCACAATAACGCTCCCCGAGGCAGCATCCATGTGATCACAGAGGGAGCCACTGACGGAGACTCTCACCAAGCTCGCAAGGCACATAGCCGACAGCTCGAAGTATACGGAGTCAGCAAAAGCCGACTGATGGAGGGCCCGATCATTGGATTCGGAACCCAGGACTTAGAAGGCATCGAAGTGCCATATCACGATGCCTTGGTCATCCACGCCACCATCGCCAACTACGACATCGCCCGAGTCTTCATAGATACGGGCAGCTCGGTCAACATCATCTTCAAGAGGGCGTTTGACCAGATGCAGATTGATGAGGCCGATCTGCAACCCATGGCCACCTCACTCTTTGGGTTCACAGGGAACGAAGTCCAACCTCTTGGGCAAATCACCCTGGCGATCTCCATGGGCGAAGAACCACTGCGGAGGATGCGGCGCGTTCCCTTTATCATAGTGGATGCACCCTCCGCCTACAACGTCATACTAGGGAGGCCGACTCTGAACGCCTTCTCGGGTGTGGTCTCCACTTACCACCAAAAGATGAAGTTCCCGGTAGGAGATCAAGTCGGTGAAGCCCGAGGAGACCAACTGACCTCCCGAAGATGCTATGTGGACATGGTTTGGACCGAGGCCAAGAAGAACTAGAGAGTCCAAGGAGCCGAGATCCACGCGGTCCAGGAGGTGTCGTCCCAACGAACTTCGAGAGTAAAGAATCTTTGCAGGTCTGCCCAGACTGAGCCGAGACAATTGTGCAAGTCGCGGCCGACTTACCTCCGGAGCTGAAAGAAGAGCTTGGCGCTTGCCTCCTCCGAAACCAAGACGTATTCACATGGACATCCGGGGATCTCACCGGCGTCTCTCCTTTCGTCGTGATCCATACACTCAACGTCATGACCAGCGCCCAACCCGTCAAGCAGAAGAGAAGACACTTCGGCCCAAAACAGAACAAGATCATCCGAGAGGAAGTACAGAAGCTCCTGAAGGTAGGACACATCAAGGAGGTGCATTTCCCGACTTGGTTGTCCAACGTGGTACTCGTGCCGAAACCAGGCAACAAGTGGCGAGTCTGCGTGGACTTCCGGGATCTCAAAAAAGCCTGCTCGAAGGACTGCTACCCGCTGCCAAGGATCGATCAGTTAGTGGACTCAACGGTCGGGTGTGAATACATATGTATGCTAGATGCCTACCAGAGATATCACCAAATTCCACTCGATGTAACTGATTAAGACAAAGTCAGCTTTATAACAGCCGATGACACTTTTTGCTACACTATCATGTCATTTGGTCTAAAGAATGCGGGAGCCACATACCAACGTTTGATGGACTGAGTGTTCTAGCATCAACAAGGCCGGAATATCGAAGTATATGTCGATGACATACTAATAAAGACAAGCTCAAGGAGGAACCCTTATAGTTGACATAGAGGAGACTTGCAGTACCCTTCGCCGATATGGACTCAAGCTGAATCCCACCAAGTGTCTGTTCGGCGTTCGAGTCGGTTGATTTCTCGAATACATAGTGATCGAGAGGGGGATAAAAGCTAATACCGAGAAGGTACAAGCCTTGGCGCAGATGGCTCCACCGTGGAACCTCCGTGAAGCTTAACGACTAGTCGGGCGCATCACCGCCTTGTCTTGGTTCATCTCCCGCTCAGCAGAGCGCAGCTTGCCATTCTTCAAAATCTTAAGGAAAGCTCAGCGGTTCGAGTGGAATGCTGAATGCGACAAAGCCTTCGAAGAACTCAAAGAATTTCTCAACCAGCTGCCCCGACTAGCGAAGCCACTCCCGGGAGAACCGCTAAGGATGTACCTCTTTGCCACCGACTTGGCTGTCAGCTCGGTCCTAGTCAAAGATGAGGGATAGAACCAGCTTCCCATCTGCTTCTCAAGTCATTTGCTGAAAGATGCTGAGACACGGTATACTAGCTTGGAGAAGCTTGCATGGATCTTGGTCCTGTCGGCTCGAAGGCTCCGGCCCTACTTCCTGTCACATCCAATCGTGGTGCTAACCAACAACAATTTGGGACGAGTGCTCACCCAACTCGAAGCATCCGGAAGACTCATCAAATGGACGATTGAACTCGACGAGTATGACATCCAGTACCAACCCCGCACTGCCATCAAAGCTCAAGTGCTAGCTGACTTCCTTGCAGAGGTGCCCAGAGATGAAATAGCAGAAGAATGGAGAGTGTATGTGGACGGGTCCTCCAACAAGCAAGGAAGCGGAGTCGGCGTGCTACTGGTTTCTCCCAAGGGAGAAGAGGTCCGGCTCGCCATCCGGCTCAGTTTCAAAGCTTCGAACAACGAAGCCGAATATGAAGCTGTTCTAGCCGGTCTCCAGGCAGCCAAACGGATGGGAGCGGCTCGAGTACTACTCCGCTCTGACTCTCAGCTAGTATCTCAACAAGTGGAGGGGAGTTATGAAATAAAAAATGATCGACTCCGCAACTACGTGGCCGCCTTTCTAAAGATGAAAGCCGGGTTTCAGGAAGTCTCCCTCCAGAAGATCCCCCGAGTCGAGAACTGTAAAGCCAACGAGTTCGCTAGAATGGCCAGCTTCATCACCGAGTGGACGGATGAAGAGGCGGTCACCCAAGTGGCGTTTGTGGTGCAGATAGACCAGGCTGCCGGCTAGCCCGAACTGAATGATTGGAGAACCCCGATACTTAACTTCCTCAAGACGGGTGAGACACCAACAGAACTGGATCAAGCTCGCCTACTCAAGAGAAGGGCTCCCCGATTCACCCTGATCGGGGATCAGTTGTATCAAAGAGCCTTCTCGAGACCGCTGCTCAAATGTCTCGGACCTGAGGATGCTGATTACATGATGAGGGAAGCTCATCAAGACTGTTGTGGCGATCATCCTTGAGGCCGATCCTTAGCTCAAAAGATCCTTCTTGCTGGGTACTTCTGGCCAACTCTACAGGCGGATTCGGCCAAGCTGATGTCGACCTACGTCCACTGCCAGAAGTACCAGCCCTTCAGCAAGCATCCAACTGAACAACTGAGGGCGGCGACAATCTCGTGTCCATTCGACCAATAGGGAATGGACATAGTTGGACCCTTCCCGACTGGGCCGCAACAAAAGAAATTTCTACTGGTAGCCGTCGACTACTTCTCCAAGTGGGTGGAAGCCGAGGCCTTGACACCGATCACAGAGGAGGCGGTGATGAAATTCCTGTGGAAGAATATTGTGTGTCGATACGACATTCCGCATCGGCTCGTTTCCGACAATGGGCAACAATTCCAGGGGAAGAAGCTTCAAGATTGGTGCCAAGGACTCGACATTCAGCAGACCTTTATTTAGATCGCCTACCCACAAGCCAATGGACAGACTGAGGTAGTCAACCGGGAGATAGTGCGGGGGCTAAAGACCAAGCTCGATCATGAAGGCGGCAGCTGGGTGGAAGAACTGCCCTGCATCCTCTGGTCCTACTGCACCACACCAAGAGAAAGCACCGGGATGACGCCTTTCCACCTGGTGTATGGCGGAGAAGCAATAGTCTCTATGGAG
This sequence comes from Curcuma longa, assembly GCA_025388495.1. Taxonomy (NCBI): domain Eukaryota; kingdom Viridiplantae; phylum Streptophyta; class Magnoliopsida; order Zingiberales; family Zingiberaceae; genus Curcuma; species Curcuma longa. The sequence continues at coordinate 2,508,517 of JAOBBC010000002.1, forward strand.
ATAGGGGTCGAGTCGGATCGGCGATAATGCTATGACGGGGATAATGATGGCCGAAGGCTCATGGAGTTAGACCTCGTCTCTGAAGCTCGAGACAAAGCTTCCACTCGGCTGACAGCTTATCGACAACGCATGTGTCTCACCTACAACAAGCGAGTCATCCCGCGAACTTTCCAAGTTGGTGACTTAGTCTGGAAAAAGGTCAAGCCAGTGGGAGATGTCAGCAAACTTGAGCCGCCACGGGAAGGTCCGTACCGAATCGTCAAGAAAATAAGTTTCGGTGTCTACTACTTGTCCGACTCCTCCGGCAAAGAATTGACAAGACCATGGAACGTCACTCACTTACACCCCTACCGGACTTGACGACTACCGGAGAATCCCTCCTTTCTTTATCATCTGCCTTTGTACTCCTCCATGTAAATTTTTCTGACGATAGAAGTACTTTTTCAGGCAACACTGTCCTGGCTTCTGTGGAGTCTCATCTCTTTAAGTCCCCAAGTTCAACCTCCCCCGACTCGGACATAGTCGGGGTCGAGCTCAATTCAGGTCTCGAACCTGCTCCATCAGCAAATGTCCTTCTCAGGGCTCAACCTCCCCTGACTCGGACATAGTTGGGGTCGAGCTCACTTCAGGTCTCAGACCTACTCTATCAGCAAATGTCCTTCTCAGGGTTCAACCTCCCCCGACTCAGACATAATCGGGGTCGAGCTCACTTCAGGTCTCGGACCTGCTCCATCAGCAATTGTCCTTCTCAGAGCTCAATCTCCCCCGACTCGGACATAGTCGGGGTCGAGCTCACTTCAGGTCTCGGACCTTCTCCATCAGCAATTATCCTTCTCAGGGCTCAACCTCCCCCGACTCGGACGTAGTCGGGGTCGAGCTCAATTCAGGTCTCGGACTTGCTCCATCAGCAATTGCCCTTTTCAGGGTTCCTTGTTATGGGCGTAAGGAGCGGGTCGCGGTTAGTCAAGTCCGAGAGCAGCCAATCGGGTCTGGCCCAAAGCGTCATAGAGCCCACAATCGGGTCGAATCCTCTGGCACCTCATCCCCGAGTCGAGTCTTGCAGGTCGAGTCGGGAGAATCGGGTAGGACTCGATGGCAATACTTCTCCAACGGAGTCCTAACCGGATCGAGGCGCATCCTCTCGACTACTCGGTACCGAATCGAGTCGGGTCCTCGAGTCGGGCTCAGAGCGTCACAGAGCCCGGATCGAGCCGGATCCCCGGCACCTCGGCCCCGAGCTGAGTTGATCCGTTTGGACGTAAGGCGCGCCGGCTTCACAGTTCTGCTCTGGCCCAAGACGAGCTTTCCTCTTTCTTTCCCAAAGACCACTCTCCCATCATGCGGTTATGAATGTCCTCCTGCCACCTCTGCAACTTATCATAGCTATGCTCTTACAGACGTGCGCGGTGACATGACCCCCTTAAATACAAGTCAGCGATGGGACATATGCACTGACTATACCATGCCTTCTGACATAATCATAACGGCGATGGAATTTCAGTCACATCTGTGACATGACATAACGTCTTCGATTCATATAAAAGGTTAGTGTTGTACTAAGGGGAGGTATGAAATCTCACAAACCTT
>JAOBBC010000002.1:2596906-2615416 GCA_025388495.1 Curcuma longa
TTACACCTACCATTACAATAGATATCATTAGAAAGCCTTGGACACACATGATCAAAAGAAAATCTCGAACTTTTCTAAAAGCTACATGAGCTACTATGAGGCATGCGTGTGATAAAAGCAGAGTTTCCAAAATCACTTTGTGCTTGCCCATTATCATGTGCAAAATTTATTATTCTACCCATCTATCAGCATGTGAAACAAAGTCGAAATTTGCACGAAACTTTTGGAGGTATGCTATGTCATCCATGACAATAACGATGTTCATGATTGTTCCAGCTAAATGTCGCAGATGATTAAGCCACCAATTAACGAACGATCCGACGTGTACGACTTTCTAGGGGAGCTCGAGGGAAAGGATGATGAGGACCTGAAATGCACTTCAACAGGAGGTGAGAATGGTGCCAGGGAGTCCCGACAGGCCACTCCGACGCTCAAGTCAATATTCCGTGGAAGGAAAAAATGAAATTACTGAAGAAGAAGAAGAGTTTAGAAAATCAAACCAGCTCCCTCAGTAAAAGCGGAAGAAGAAGGAGAAGAAGCCCTCCTTGTTGGCCCTCGAGAAAGAGTCCTTTTTTTCTTTGCTAGAGTCCTCATTATGTATTAGAAGATCATATCTGACAACTTCATAAATGCTCTTTATGTTGTCATGTGTCTTAAGAATATGCACAACTTAGCTTGTTCATGAATCCACAAAAGATAAATATTAACACCAGTCCATTTGATTAGTACTGCCAAGTCAGTCGTAAACATGACTTTAGTTTGACTCTTGGCCTCCATCCGGAAAGGAACTACGCCATTCATTGCCCCTGCATCAATGATCACGGTGAAAGACCGTGGAGGTCGGCTACCGATATGTTATTGTGAATGTTTTCGGATTTACTTGGTGGACTAGCAAAGGAAAGATCGTTCACCTTCAAGATTAGTTAGGCTTGCATATATGTGTTTGAATATAGGATTAAAAAAAAAGGGATTGAGACTATAACTATGTATGTAATTAATTCTACTTTCTTTATTATATCTATATATATACATTCAATTGCCAACAAATGAAGTTCAGAATTAATCATTCATCTACTTCTCAACAAAACCTTAGTTAAATGATGTGATGACTTATTTAAGCTATATTCTAGATGAAGTATCTTATAAATACTTAAGTAGATAAAAATTTGATGAACAAAATATTTATAAGTGTGAGTTGCATATTCTCTTGTACGAGGGTACGTAATACAACACTACAAGGAGGGAAGAGGGAGGATGAGTCCTAAATTCTAATTCAAAATAATTTTTTAAGAATAAATTTAATTCAGTGTCTTATTAAACTTTAATAGGTTTTGTCAAACTAATTAATTGGTTGAAGGATCAAATTTAAATACTAAAAAAAATTACTTGACAATCAACTATTGGTAGCAAAAAAAAAAAAAAAAAAAAGTAAAACCCAGTCTTGCACTTTTTGAAAGGGATAAATCACGGGGGACTTCACCCAATAACAATAGCATCTGCAGGAGGGGGTGAGGTAACCATCGGGACATTCTGCATTCATTGAGAATCAACCCCAAACCTATCAATAGCTACACCTATACAGGAATCATCTGTGCCAGCTCGTGGAGGCATATGACTATCAACTATTGCTTGACTATCTAAGAAAGATAGATCTAAAGAATTTTCTAGTAATATATATAGGATAATGTGTGTTTGAATTCATATAACCATACTCTTTGAAAGATTTAATCTTGTCATTCCCACCTACAAAATAATCATACATTTAATATGGTACGAGAGTGAACTTATGGTAAGATGGAAAAAAAAATTTTATGTAACAGTGTTCATGGATTATATTAACAAGTGCATATATGCTCATAAGTGATGACAATATTAATTGTCAAACCTGTAGGAACTAGCCCAACAAAGAAAACCCTCACTAGATCCTTCAGTTCTACTGCAAAGACAGCCAAGCAAAGTTTAAATCACTTATTCAAAGATCACAAATGTGATCAGACTCTAAGTTTCACAAATGTTTCTAACATATTCACAATTGAATCTTGAGTACTAGTTTTCCATCTTCTTTAACAATATTTTAATTAAGCACTAAATAATTTCATTACATATATCTTCTATTTAATAAAGTGATAATTAATCTGCATTGTCCTTTGCCATATGTATCTGGTAGTTTGATTGCCATAATATAATCACAGATCTATAGGAACATATCCCAACTTAATTATCAATTGATTTAATTAGTCAAAGAGTTCATTTTACTAGGATAATAAGCCTATGTTCCCGCTATAACCGACCTAGTTACGATAGTATGAATTTTGCTCTTCTAAAATATTGCCACTTGAAAGAATCTTGTAGCATGTTGGGGATAGTTAAATGGTAGGAGAACCTATTAATAAGCATCAAAGTATCTCATATATCGATCTTGATATATAATAAATTTTTCTTTGGAGCTATAAGAATACTAAAGCTACCTCCTTAATGATCATGACATGAGGACTTATGAAATTGGTTGATCATCCATGTGGAGAATAATTTATTTTTTTCAACTAGTACTCTATACTTCCCTAGAATAATTAAACATTAGGATTTAATTTGATTCCTAGCATATTAGCCACCACAAGTATATATATTAAAAACATATTTCTTTTAGAGATATACATATCTTCTCCTTGTTGGCTAAGTAATCTTTATGCAAAAGAAGTATATGATACATATCTTCAGTGTAGAAATGTTGTGTAACCTTAAAGGAATTATCACTTGTAATAATGATTATTGTCTACATAAATAATATATTGAGTGATATATGCATAACTAATTTTTTGTTCAAACGCCAAATTTGCATAAATTACTTTGACTTGCATAGAGCCTTCTTCAATCTCCTTTAAAACAACAAATTTTAGAGCTTGCTACATATAAGGTTCCATGAATTTTTTGAGATAAGTAGAATTATAAAGTGACAATAAATAAAAAATGATGTATAGTGAGAGAATGGATTTGAAGTAATGCACTATGGAGTGACATCTACCTGATATATATAAATGGCATGCATTGCCCAGGCCTGCAAAATGTCTGGTGATCAAGATTCATATCGGAACCAAGATTACCTCTGCAAGCTTTTAAGATGAAGTAGTCCATAATATGAAACAAATATACTCTCATATTTACTAGTTGAATATAAATCAATATTAACATACATTATCCTCCTTTTCAGGGGAAAAGTAGCAAAATCTAGCATGCAAATTGTAACAGATTCGATACTCGAAGTTTGATCCATCACTGAAATGAAAGTACATGAGTTCGACTCTTGGTACATCATTGTCAATGGCAAGAGAAAGCATTCTGAAACAACTGGCATGTTTGATCTGCTTGGAAATCAAATCATATATGGTCCCAAGAATATCATCCTCACTGAAGAGGTGAAACATGAAGATTCATGCTACCATAACAGATCTCAAATACATTGGCCATAACAGATCTTAAGCCAGTGAGATAAACACACACACTAGGTAAGAGTGAGACATCCGATCAACTTAATAGCTATGCTAACAACACTCAGTTATCTTTAATGACAGTAGACTATAATGCCATCATTCTTTAAGAGATGCCTTCCTTATGAGGTTAATAGTTTACAATTTTTCCTATATATTAACTGTTCTAATGGATTAGTTCAGCACTCGTCTCAAAAGTACAAATTGTAATTAAAGGGTTCAATCTATATAATTATATGGTTCTCCTTCACGCATGTCTTTGTTGCATTTGAAAACCGGCAAATGAATGAATGGAATACTACTTAGAATTGATTGGCATCAATTTTGTCCCAAAAGTTCGAGTTGTGAGGGATGATTGCATATGCATATATTTCTTTAATGTAAAAAATTGTAATTGGAGAATTTGGATTTCATAAAAGGATGACAATTTGCCATATTCCAATCAAGACCCAGTATGCACCCACTCTGCTCTGCTCCGACTTGCACCATAATGAAGACAGGGCAAAGTTGAGACAAACATAATCCACAATGCAAAGCATAATGCATATGAGATAAGAAGACTTCCACAGTTTTTGGATTGTAATGGATTCCAAGTTCAATGGGATCCTGTATTGGCTAACACTTTTGAGTGAATTATCTAAGTTAATCAAGGTGTTCTTGGATTTGAGTATTAAATGTATGATATTACACCATGAATCGCTTCGATCCTGTTCCATCATGTAAACTTGTAAATCAAACAATATAACTTTCTAAACAATGCTAACTCCCTCAGAACTTTTTTCCAGCTTTATTCACGATGAAAAGAGATCAGATAAGAGAAATTATATAGGTAGGATAAACATACAATATATTCTGGTAGTGAGGCAGTGGGATCCCTGTTCGTTTGGTTTGGCATCCAGGGTTTTGGAACTGCATGGGACGTTCCAAAAGGTGGGAGAACATGCGTTGGGCCTTTTGTGGGCTCGGCCCCAAACTGTGCATTTTACAGATTACGTGTACTTTAATGCCCAGTTTACTTGGAGGTGCGGAAAGAGAAACTGAGGAAAGTTTTCTTCCATGCATCCACCGTTTACTTTTTTTCAATTTTTACGAAGGGAGAGAAAGTTAATCCATCTGTTGATGGATTTTCTGTCAAAATCGCTCCCCTCCAAATCGGGCGGAACGCAAGAATGGAAAAAGAAAAAGACGTAACTATCCTCTCTCTCTTCCCTACTCTCTCTTCGTCCTGCTCCTCTCCTGCGCCCCGATGCCCCCATCAACTCACGGAAGTCTGGGCGGTGGAGTTGATCGGTCGGCAGGCGAGGAGCTCCCTGGAGTCTGACCTCCGCTGAGGCCGCGGCGGTGGCGTTGATCAGACGGCGGACGAGGAGGCCGCGGCGGTGAGCAGATGCCGAGCACGGAGACGACTCCCACTCCGGCGCCGTCGCCGGCCCCCACCCTCCCCGACGTCAACGACTCCCCCAGCTTCTGCACGATTAGCTGCATCCCGTAGCAGATGCCGAGCACGGAGACGCCGTTCTCCTCGGCGTACTCGAGGAAGCCGTCGGGGAACGAGGGCACACCGGAAGCGTGGACGGAGTGGGGCCCGCCGGTGGTCTCGCGGCTGGGAGGCGTCCATATCTCCGGAAGCGGCAGCGCTGAAGGACAAAGCCGGTGGTCTCGCGGCTGGGAGGCGTCGGAGAGGACGAAGCCGGTGGTCTCGCGGGTGGGAGGCACGCCTGCACTCCGATCTGTGACAACTGCGCCTCCGCTCCCTCTGTCGCCCTCTGTGCGGCCGGTGGTCTCGCGCGCGGTTGGGAGGCGTCGGAGAGGAGGCTATCGGCTACCCAACGGAGGAGCAGGAGGAGGGTATGGGTATTTTAGACAAAAGAATGAATTTTATTTATCCATCCTTCCTCAAAATAAACAGCATGGGAGGGAGCATTGAATCGATAGATTTCTTGTCCTCATCCCTAGGGATTTATTTTCCCTAGGGATTCCTTTCTTTTCTTCATCCCTTGTATGAAGTGACAAATATGTTTTTTTGTTTTTTTGAGTTGTCTCAAATTTGTTGGGGATATCATTTTTTACGACTTTGACGATAAAGGATTTTTGATATTTCCCTTGAATATGCATGGTCTAAAAACATTTGAAGATTGCTTTCTCAACCACCTACACAAAGTTACGTATCATATGGAATTAAAAAGGTTAGATATGCATCCCATCAACTATACATTTATGATGGACCCGAAGACCATTTTGCTCCATACGGGTTAAATCGCAACGAACTAGTTTCCTATATTAATATACCCTTATGATTGATCAAACATGGAGAAGCTGATGAAGCAGAGATACTCACCGGCAAGGCATCAAGTGCATGCAGGAATGGCGGAAGAAGACGCCCACGAACTGGAGCTGCTACGCTTTGTTGGTGGACTGTTGCACACCATCGGACAACGTCAGCCACCGACGCCGGAGACTTCCTCGGCTTCTTCACCGATGGGTTCTTCGCCGAGATGGTGGGGAAGAAATCCAGATGCGGCACCCGCGCCCGTGCAATTGGCGGCTCCTCATTCGTTCTCGTATCTTGCGCCCAAGCAATTGGCGGCTCCTCATTCGTTCTCGTATCTTAGAGTGGATTCTCGCTCTCGAGGTGAGCTTGTTTGCCCTTTCTTTTAGTTTATTCGTGATTATTATCTCAGAAAAAGTTAAAAGGTATTTTTTTTATTAGTGGAATCATCAAAGACACTTTTATTTATTTATTTATTATTAAAATAATATTTTATCCTGTCTCAATTTATTTTTAAAAATATTTTTATTTTTATGATGTCATAGTAGTGATAGAATTGTAGCTATTATGGCTGTGTAACACCTAAAAGATCATAACGGTTAAACTATATAATAAATACGAGATTATAGTTGTTATAATTGTATAATAATTATGATATCATATCTGCTATAATTATATCATTTTTAAATATTTTTTATTAGAATCATTAAAAAATACTAATTTTTTATTTATTATCAAAATAATTTTTATTTTTGAAAATACTCTTATTTTTTATGATATTATAATAATTATTAAACCATACCTATATTATAATTATATAGAAATCATATATAGCTGCTACAGTTATGTAGCAATTATGATTTTATAGTTGTTACATCTATGTAACTGTAACAATTACGATTCAACAATTGCTAGAATTATATAATTGTAGTAGCTTACGATTTCATTGCTACTCTAATATAATATTGATCAATGTTTATCAAAAATAAATTGTTATAACTGAAATATTTATATTGTAATAATTATGAACTGTTATGGAATAATAATAACTATTATAATAATATCAAAAATAAAAATATACTTAGATGAGATGGACTGATATTTTAGTAATAAATTTTAAAAATATTTTTTATTATTCCAATAAAAAAAGACTTTTTAATTTTCACGTTGTTATCTTTTATGACACTATTGTTCGTTCATCTTGGGGGCTTGGGGCAGATTTAACTTGGGAGGATGATAGTGTGCCAGATGCTTCCCCGGATCAACAACAAAGCAACCCTCTCTTGGTCAATGGAGAAGGTAAAAACATGCCCATTACTTTTCTCTTTACAAATTCCCATCAATAGGAGGGGACAGGGGATTCGCTTGAAGGAACAGAGCAAGGGAGGCTTGTTGTTCATGCAATCATGTTGGCAAAGTTTAATTGTGAATCGATGAGGAAAATGTGTTGCGCTCATCCGGAGGATGGTTGTGTGCGCAAGATCGTTGTGGGGAGGAGGATATTCTAGAGGATTGCCCATGATAGGTGGGGCAGTCGGTGTCTCTATTGATCGAGGTTGTCTTGCACCTGTTGCCAATTGTTGAGATCGTGTTTTAATAATTGTGAAGAAATCGAAAAGAAGAACAAAAGAAGAGAAAATATGCAAGATTTTAATGTAGTTTGGTGATGTGCCTACTCCACAGAAGCAATGGCAAGAATTCTCCACTAGAATAATCAAATGGGATTATATAGGTTCTATTAGCCATATAGAGGCATTATGATGAAACTACCCCTATATAATCCACATCCCCAACTTAATCAGCATCTCTCGAATAGAACACAACTTGGCCGTCTTGGAGAACACCTATGACGGGCGTTCTCGAGACTGACATGACCTGGCTGTGCTTCACACCACGATCGTGTCAGTGCGCTGCACTAGATTTGAGCCATCTACTTCAACAATTTCCACTTTCGCTAATATCCATCTCTTAGGATAAAAATGCACATATGAGAACTCCACTTAGACGTTGAGTTGGGATGCATCCCCTCTAGCAACTAAAGAAATTGAGTAACTACTTTGTCAACATGTCTATAATATTTTCTGAAATAGTATTTCATCAGAAGAAATCAAGTCCCTGATCATGTGAAATCTTATATTTATATGCTTTGTTTGCTCATGATACATTAGATTTTTTACTAAATAGATGCCACTCTTGCTATCACAAACAATTGAACTTCACCTTGTTGAATACCTAGTTCTTTGACCAACTTTGCAAGGCACAACGCTTCCTTGGTGCCTTCTGCTACTGTCATGTACTCTGATTTAATAGTGGATAATGCAACTATAAGTTGTATCATGGACTTCCAACAAATATATCCTCCTACGAGTGTGAACACATATTCTATGGTAGACCTCATGTCATCTAAATTCACTGCATAGTATAATCTATATATATCCCTTTACTGAAGGATCACTCTGGTGTCTATTGAACATAATACCATAGTCTACAATACTACTTAAGTATCTAAAAATTCACTTGACTGCTTCTCAATATTATCAACTATGGTTTGAAGGAAACTTGCTCACCACATTGACAACATGTGTCAAATAGGGTCTCATGCAAACCATTACATACATCAGACACCCCATTGTATTAGCATATGGAATCTTTGACATTTCTTGAATCTCATCATTTGTCTTTAGGCACTGTGCAATAGATAATTTGAAATGATGGTCCAATGGTGTACTCATAGATTTTGCATTGCCCCTATTAGACTTGTTTAGCACCTTCTCAACATTACTGCACTAAGATAGTCAAAATCTCTTAGAGACTCTGTCCTTATGAATTTTCATCCCAAGAATCTTTTTGGACGCACCCAAATCCTTAATGTCAAATTCTTTACTTGATAAAAATTTCAATTTGTTAACTTCACCTATACTCTTCGTAGCAATCAACATATCATCCACATAAAATAGCAAGAAGATAAGTGAACCATCATCAAGACCTTTTAAATAAATATAGTAATCATACTCACATCTTGTATAGCCATTATGAATCATGTAGGAGTCAAATCGCTTGTATCATTACCTTGGAGATTGCTTCAGCCCATAGAGCGACTTCTTCAATTTACAGACTAAGTGCTCCTGGCTAGGCTGATTAAACCCTTTTGGTTGTGTCATATAAATCTATTACTCCAAATCACCATGGACAAAAGTTGTTTTGACATTCATCTACTTCAACTGCATATCATAATGTGCTACCAATGTTAATACTGCCATGATGGAAGTATGTCTCACCACAGAAGAAAAAATCTCATCATAGTCAATCCCTTTCCTCTGTGAGTAACCTTTTACTACTAGTCGAGCCTTGAATTTCTCCTCCTCATTTTTTGAGATGACTTCTTTTTTCTTGTACACTCATTTGCATCTTATAGTTCTCTTCTCTTGTGGAAGTTCAACCAAATCCCATGTTTGGTTCTTATGCAGAGACTTTATCTCCTCTGCCATAACACTCATCCACTTATTTTTTCCTGAGCTGTCTATTGCCCTTGAAAAAGTTGTAGGTTCTCCACTACTAGTAATAAGTGTATAAGAAATCAAGTCCTCAAAACCATACCTGGTGGGTGGTTTGATAGTATGTTTGGTTTTGTCCATGGCTATAGTCTGATGCTCCTTGTTCTTTGAGCTAGGATCATTAAGATCATCAGTTTCTAGTTCCACCTACACCAGATTCTTATCTTTGCTGTAACTTTTTGATAATTGATTCTCACCTTTCTGAGTATGTTCTAACATGACTTTTTCATCAAAAATAATATCTCGATTGATCACCACTTTTCTTATCTTAGGATCTCAAAGTTTGAAGTCTTTCACCCCTTTTTGATAACCCAAAAAAATACAGTGTCTAGACTTTCCATCCAGCTTCGATCTGTCCTCACTAGAAATATGCATGTAAGATAGACATCCAAACACCCTCAGCTTAGATTAATCTACCGAACTACCTGTCCACACCTCCTCTGAAACTTTTCCATCTAGCATTGCCTTCGATGATCTATTAATTAAGAAACAAACCATATTTATTGTTTTGCCTAGAAGTTCTTTGCAAGCCTTGCATTTAATCTGAGACATTAAGCTTTTTCGATTATCATCCTGTTTATTCTTTCTGCTACACCATTTTGTTGTGGTGTCTAGCTAACTGTAAAATATCTTTTTATCCCATGCTGCTCACAAACTTCCTGAAACTTTGAATCTGTGTACTCAGTACCATTATCTGATCTAAGACATTTTTAATCTTATGTTGGGAATTCTATGCGATAAAATAAAAATCACAGTGGAAATTAGGATCCCTTGAGCGATCCATACAAAAAATCTATACAAGATTAGATCTATGAAATCTAAATCCTATCTAATAGGATATATACCTTTGTTGCGTGCCCTTCGCTTATCCCGCTCGCCGAAGGTATATCGGATCTCTTGCACGTTTAAATGTACGTATCTCAATGTGTATCCACACTAACACTCTTTCACCTTGTTGGAGAAACTTGGCTGCGCTAGCAACCTACTTGGGATTTTCGGCCAAGCAAGAAGAGGGAGAGAGAAGAATGAACCAACCAAGAGTTTTGCAAGAGAAAACTCTTTTTATACTCATGCCATGAATACCAAAGGTTTTTAAACTTTTGGTATTCCTCATTAATGCATGATTAATCCTATTAATCAAGCATGATAACTCTCATGTATGTAACCTCCTCCTCTTCATTACATGATTAATCCACAATAATCATGCATGATAAATCAAAATCCAATTTGATTCAATTTGAGTCTAATTCAAATTCAACTCATACATGATAACTTCCATGCATATAATTTTCTCTTCTTTATTGCATGATTAATCCACATTAATCATGCATGATGAATCAAAATTCATCTTGGTTTAATTTGAGTCTAACTCAAATTCAACCAATTTGAGTCTAACTCAAGTCTAGGCCATTCAATGAGCTTAATTGTTTTTTTAGTCAAACTAAAATGAACTCATCTCCAAATAGAGTATTATTTGTGTATGACCCAATAGGTTCTTGTAACGTTGGTAATGTTTCTAAAACCCATTTTAAAAACATAAGTAATGAGTGGCATCTAGTAATGCATCATTGCTATCCAAGTGACAAGAATGTCGAGATCCAACATAACCTCCGTGACTACGATAATGTATGACCATGTCCTTCTATCCTCGATTTCTAGATTGATCAATGAGGTATAGACCGTATCATCCTTTTATCAATCTTTATGTTTCTTGATCACCAAGTAGACTCACTCAAACAAATGAGCTCAATATCTCATATTGACTCATTTAAGCATGGTCATGCATTTCGTGGTTCTACTCTATCAAGAGGCCGTAAGATATCACTTCCTTTATATGGGAAGGATAGATCTTATCTACATCACTCACATCCCTCTGCATAATTTGTTACATACCCAGTGATTGTTTTTATGGTCTACCCTATTACGAGTGACATTTGATGATACCAAAGTACATAACTCCTTATATAGGGAACCGTAGTGACTTCAGGTCTAAGGACTATTCATACCAATAGTCACATGAGAAAGTTTATGACACTCATATAACGATCCATGAAACTTTCTTATGGTGGGTCAATTCAGTATACAACCCATGTGTCAACTCGATATCCTATATCCATGACTTGTGAGATCAAGTCATCCAGCTAACTCACATGCTAGTCTCAATGCATTAACATCGTATTTTAATATTAATGCTTGACTAGGAATGATTAAGAGTAGTGTTCTCTATATTATTTCACTATCGATTCAGACAATCGATATAATATAGATTAGAACTAGTTACCTAAGGATATTATTATACTTAGTTATTTGACACAAATACAAATGAAGTATAATAACTAAAAAAGCTTGCCTTTATTAATAATAGAATATGATATAAAAGGTCCCTAGTCAATCACTATATAATTAACTCTAGGGCTATTTCTAACATCTTCCTCCCAGTCTGATTCTCTACTTTAGTTTTCGACATCTTAAACTTTGAAAAGTTTCTAACTTGTGACGCATGAAGTACACTAGACCTTCTGTGAGTAATCATCAATGAAACTCATAAAATACATATGTCCAAATGACCCTAGAGATCTATATGAATATAGTCAAAAATTCTCTATGTCTTGTATGTGGTTATCTTGAACTACACTCTATTTTATTTTTCAAGAACACAATACTTGCAGAAATCGAGTTTGCATGTCTTGACACCCTTCAATAAATTTCTTTTATGCAGTTCCATCATCTCACGCTCACACATATGACCTAGCTGCATATGCCACAATACCTAGCAATTTATAAATGTTTCCTACTAGATTATGTCCTTTCATCATAGTCAGAGTTCCTTACTCACCTTCATTACTCAACTTACATATTTATAACTACAACTGTTATCATCTAAATTGGCCAATGAAATCAGATTCTTCCTTAGATCTAGTACATGTCTAACATCACATAACGTTTAACCACACCTTCAAATATTTTAATTCTGATATTTCCTATTCCAACAACTTTGCAAAATGCATCGTTACCCATCAAAACAAAACTAGAATTAACTGATCTATAGGTGTCAAATCAATTTTTGTTAGGTGTCATGTGACAGGAACATGTTGAATCTAGAATCTGTCAAATGCTCTGAAATAGAGGAAATAGAGAGCATGTCACCGTTGCCGTTATATGAATTTTCTCCTTCCACTATATTTGTTTTGATAAACCATCTTTATTCTCTGCATTCACTTTCTTTTCCTCTGGATAATCTCGTTTGATATGACCCTTTATCCTACACTTGTAGCACGTGATCTCCTTCTTCTTTCTCGATTTAGATAAGCTTTTATTGTTGCTCATACCGAGAATTGCTTCTCCCATGTTCCTGGTTACCTCTCACCATGAACCCTTCACCTTGAGAAATCTCATCACTATCTTTCTTTCGCTGACGAAATCCCAAAAGAGTACTTGTGACCTCCTCCAACTTGAGAGTTTCCTTCCCCCACATTAAAGTTGTAACCAAATTCTCATATGTAGGAGATGATGATAGAGAATTTAGCAATATTAGTGTTTTGTCTTTGTCTTCGATCTTTATATCAACCCGTTTCATATCACTAATGATCTGATTGAAAACGTTAATGTGTTGACTCAAATTTGTGCATTTTGACATTTTAAGCCCAAATAATTTCTACTTAAGATAAAGCTTGTTTGTCAAAGATTTAGGCATATATTGACATTCTAGTTTCTGTTGAATTGTCACCGATGATTCATCATCCATAACGTGATAATTACATCATCAGTTAGACAATGTCTAATAGTTGCCACAACCTTCCCTTGAGTTCTTCCCAATTTGTCTTCCCCATCCCTTCTGATTTCTTTTCGCCTAACACCTTCATCATGCCTTGTTGCACTAACAGATCTTTAACCCTTTTCTGTCATAATATGAAATTACCAATTTCATCAAACTTTGTTAGATCAACCTTCACAGAAGAAATCTCAGACATGATGCCTTGAGATTTGATATCAATTGTTAAAATCGTGCCACAACAATTGTGAAGAAATGAAAAAGAAGAACGAAAGAAGAGAGAAATACACAAGATTTTAACATGGTTCGATGATGTGCCTACTCCATGGAAGTAACAGTAAGAATTCTCCACTAGAATAATCAAATAGGGTTACATATGTTCTATTTATACAACCCTAGCCATATAGAGGCATTATGGCAAAACTAGCCCTATATAATCCGCATCCCCAACTCAATCAGCATCTCCCGAATAGAACACGATGTGTTCTACATGATACAGAGTTCCAGCACGAGGCGCGACCTTCCCATGCTTTGTGGCATGGTCATGCGACGAACCTAGATGGGCGTTCCTGAGACTGATACAACCTGATCGTGCTTCACACCATGGTTGTGTTGGTGGCTACACTAGATATGAGTCATCTACTTCAACACCAATGATATGGTCATTGCACTTGAAATGATCCGATCTGAAATTGAGGGATAGGTCAACTCTCGGTGGATCATCCATCTTCTGGTGCACTCCGTCGAGTCTGGTAAGCTTCTTTAGGTTAGCTTTAGGTGAGTCAGTTTCTAGCATTTCGACTTTTGGTGGGTCATCACCTTTCGGTCAGCTTCTGTTGGACAAGGCGACTATCGAGTCAACTCCTCTCGGGTCTGTAACTAATGAGTTGGCAGCGATCAAGCCGCACTATACGATGAATGCGACGACTATGATGAAGGCTCCTGGCGATGGCAAATAAAAAGACTCAGAAAGAGAGTTAGAGGGGGGAGGGTAGTCGAGTCAAGGCTCGTCAAGGCTCGTCAAGGCCCTCCGACGCTAGTCAGAATTGGAGAAAAGAGCGGAGAGCGGGAATAGAGAATAAAAATAGAGAATAGTAGTAAAATGATAATGTCCAATGCAATATGCATACCTTTTTCATGCTAATATCGTTACCTTATATAGGGAAGGAGGGTGAGTAAAGGTTTCCTAATGGATGCCCCTTTGTAATCGGCGCACCTCCTTTAATTGGCTTATAACTGTTGATGACACTTTGTAACATGCATCATTTTGTAACCTGTCTTTCCACCTATTTGGATGCCTCCTAATGACTTCACGCTGCTCCCGAATAGAACACGATTTGACTATGTTGGAGAACACAGTCTGGCCGTCTGGCCGTGTTAGATAACACAACGTGGTCGTGTTGGAGAACACGACCGTGTTATGCATGATACAGACTTCCAACACAAGGCACAGCTTGCCCGTGCTTTGTGGCACGATCGTGCTACGAACCTGTGATGGGTGTTCCCAAGACTGACACAGCTTAATTGTGCTTCACACCATGCCCGTGTTGATGGGTGCACAAGATATGATTCATGTTCTTCAACACTAATGATATTGTCATTGCACTTGAATTGATTCGATGTGAAATCGAGGGATAGGTCAACTCTCGGTGGATTGTCTTCTGGTGCACTGCGCCAAGTCTAGTCAGCTTTGGGTCAGTCGGCTTTTGGCGTTTCAACTTTTAGCGGGTCGTCACCTTCCGAGTCAACTTCTGCAGGACAAGGCGACTACTGAGTCGACTCCTCTCCTGTCCGTAACTACTGAGTCGGTAGCAGTCAAGCCGCACTAAGCAATGAATGCGACGACTCTAATGAAGGATCTTGGCATTGCAACCGAAAAGACTCAAAAAGAAAGTTAGGAGGGTAGCCGAGTCAAGGCCCGACAAGGCCCCTCCAACGCTCAAGTCAGAATTGGAGAAAAGAGAGGAGAACATGAACAGAGAAAAAAAATAGAAAATAGTAGTAGAACAAAAATGTCCAATCCAATATGCGTACCTTCTTCATGCTAATATCGTTATCTTATGTAGGGAAGGAGGATGAGCAGGGTTTCCCAATGGACCCCCCCCTTTGTAACCGACGCACCTCCTTTAATTGACTCTTTGTAACGTGCATCCTTTTGTAACAGGTGTCTTTTCTATAATTGACGCCTGTTCTGATGCCTTCTAATGATTTCACACTGCTCCTGTACTCGGGTGGACAAAATAACATAGATACAATGTTCGAGACACTACAATGTTCGGGGTAATCACCCACTCGGGCTCGGGAGCTTGGGCATTCAGGAACCCGATTGTGCTCAGGAGTGTCACCCCACTCGGGTTCGAGTACTCGGGCACTCAAGAACGCTACCCACTCGGGCTTAATACTAACAATGTCTTGAATCAGGTTAATCAAGATTCGCGTTGACCAAGCCACAAACATACCATGTGGAGTCCATGTTGACCAAGTCAAGGAGGCATCCTATGGAGCCTATGTTGACCAGGTTAAGGTTATGCTATGTAAGAGACTTCTATTCACCTCCTATTATAAGCATCCCCTTTAAGTTTAATTGAAAGAGGATATAGGCTGACATGACTAGACATTTAGTATTGCGGCAGACTCTTATTGGATCGTCCTCTCTTATTTGAAGGCCAAAATAGGTTGACCTCTCACTTGAGCTCGAGATTGGGGAGTTTGGCACCCGCAACCCACTCGGGCTCGAGAAGTCATTGTCGCTCGTGAGCCACTTGGTCTTGGTCAGTTGGGAGTGCAACCACTTAGGCTCAAGATTGGGGAGTTTGGCACCTGCTACCCACTCAGGCTTGAGAAGTCATTGTTGCCCGTGAGTCACACGGGCTTGGCAAGTTGGTACCCACAACCCACTCGAGCTTGGTGATCGTTCGACGCCCCCAACCCACACGAACTCAAGCGTAGGCACCGATCCTGTTAGGATCAGTGCGTTCGCTAGAGGGGGGGTGAATAGCGATTTTTCGATTTCTCCTGCAAAAGCGTTAGCGGAAGCAAAAATAAAGACAAGGAAAAATAACAATCGCTAACCCGTTTGATTTACTTGGTATCCATCTCTACGAGGTAACTAGTCGAAGGATCCACACGCACACACAACCGATTTCACTATGAAAACCCTCCTTTTCGAAGATCTCTTCGAAGATGGAGCAACTCTCACAACTTTGATCTCTTCCTTTCAACAGATGTAGAATAGAGTATATGGAAGAGAGAATAAGTTTTCAGATCTTAGAAGTTCACCAAAAAACAGAGAGAAAGAGTTGTTATGTTCTTCGGCATCAAACTTTGTTTTTATCAAATTCTATACATCAGCCGACTGCTACAAGGGCCAGTCGACTGATGGGCTTCAACGACACTTGATTTGCATTTAATTTGCGCAGCTATCAGCCCAACGGTCGACTACCAGTCAACTCGAATAACCACCAGTCGATTGCTCCAGTCGACTCTACTCGATTGATCTTTTTATGTGCTTCCCGGATCAAACCCCAGTCGACTGCTGGCAGGGCCAGTCGACTGGTCAGGCTGAAACTCCCCTTTCAGCTCCTTCTTCAACCTTTAACTTTGACGCAAACCTTCAAACGCCTTCCACAAGCCTCGTGCTCATCCTTGCACTAGCTTGAGATGTTTCCCTCGACTTCATCGTGCTAAATCTTCCATTGCCAAGAGGTCGCGCCTCTGGGGCTTCATCCTTTGCTAGGAGGCCATGCCTCCGGGACTTCACCAAATGCTAGGACTCCATTCTTGGGCTTTCTTATGGACTCAAACCACACATGTTAGATTACCAAAATTGCCTAACTTAAACTCATTTTAGTCAAACAGTAAAATCTAATTAACTTGGGGCAAGATTGCACCAACAATCTTTCCCTTTTTGATGTTTGGCAAAAATTCATTTAAGTTATATCTTTAATACAACACATATGAAATAACAGTAAATAATCACAGTAATAATGCATCAATAAGCATGAACAAGTAATAATGCATCAAAAACATAACCAACAATGTTATAACAACATTAAAACATTTGATCATAGCTTTAAACACTCTCATTCTCCCCATTTTTAACAATCATCAAAAATATATTACCACAAGGAGGTAGAAATATCAGTCAAGACCAATAAAGAGCCTAATATGGCAAATTTGACTCAAATTGGCACGAGCTCCCCCTAAGTTCAAACTTCCCATAACAAGCATCAACAATTACATTTTTTGACATCGAAGTTATAAGTTTTGAACATTTCTATAGACAAAAAAATATGCTCCTAGAGCATGCATTAAACAATAGAGGTCAAAGGAAGTCCATCGGGCAAGAAATAGGGTCCATCAGTTGACTGGTGACTGTATCAGTTGATTGATGTCTGAAATTCTGATTTTCAGACCCAACTTCGAAAAAGCATAAGTAATTCAGTTTTTATCCAAAAATTATAGAATTTTGTACTGTAATAAATCATATGGGACCAAGGAAAAATAATTTTAAAATATTTTCCTTATTAAAATAATAGATTGATACTATGTATCAAAAATAATGAAACTTTAATATATTTGAAGGTTTTGTATCACCAATGATAAGTGATAAGATTTACTCTCAATTGACATGTCTAGGGTGTTTATAAGTCAACAGGAAATGTTTTTAAATCTTAGGATTAAGATTTTTAAGTTGACTCTCTTTCATAACACTTCATGTTATAAAAAAAGAACTCCCACTAAAACCATGACAAACCTAAAATCAAGTAATAAGCCAACAAGCTCCCCTAAATCCATGACAAGCATAAATCAGACACTAATATATAAATTGCTCAAAATGGATCAAGAAAATAGATGATAACATAATATGAAAAATAAAGTTCTACATCAACCAAAGACAAAAGTCTCCATCCAACACAGCATAAAAGTGCAAGATATAGAACATATGTCCGTCCAAAAGTCAAAACATGAAAACACCCTAAACTAGTCATCATCTTCAGCAGGAGGAGGTGGAGGAGGCGGAGCCTGAAAGGACATGTACATCCTCTGCATCATGTCAAACATCTACTGCCGCTGCTGATAATGTTCGTTCTCACACTGAGCAGCAGCTGTCCACTCCTGTCGAAGGTCTCGAACCTCCTCAAAATAACTCTGGGCATCACTGTGATACGCCTGCACGACCTGATAATAGTCCCGAACCTCCTGATGGTAGGTTTGGACTTTTTGATAATATCCGTGCATGCGTTCGCCCAAGTTGTGATAACTCTGCTGGACCACCCCCTCAAGGTGAGTGATCCTCTCCTCAAGGCCATGTGCGGGGGGGGGGGGGGGGGGGGTGCCCCAAAAACAGAAGGAGAAACAACAACAAAAAATGGTAAAACCCCCACAACAACCAAAACAAAAAAAAATAAAACCCCCCATTCAAAAACC
>JAOBBC010000002.1:2865973-2876538 GCA_025388495.1 Curcuma longa
TCTCTATTATATTTTGCTTCCGCTAACACTCTTGCAGAGAAACAATCAAGAAGAATCAAAAAACGCTATTCACCCCCTCTAGCGAACCAACCGATCCTAACAACTTCTGTGGGACCGGACCGGCCACCCCCAGGGATTGAGTCCATGAGACTGACTGGGATTTATCATTTTTTTTAAAAAGCAGACTCCTCGACTCCATCAGCTCCATTCACCCGACTTCAAAGGACTCAAACTCCTCGACTCCATTAGCTTGGCCCTTTGACTCTAGAGGACTTAGACTCCTCAACTTTATTAGCTCAGTTCACCCAACTTCAGAAGACTCAGACTCCTCGACTCCATCAATTTGGTTCATCCGACTCCAAAGAACTCAAACACCTCGACTCATTCAGCTCAGTCTATCCGACTCTAGAAAACTCAGACTCCTCACCTCTATCAGCTTAGGTCATCCAATTCCTACATCAGCTTGGTCCTCTGATTCCTCCATTAGCTTGGCCACCAAACTCCTCGATTCTATCAACTCTGCCACTCTACAGGAGCCCACTAACGATTAGTGCGAATATTTTTGAACATAACATCACGAGTGAATGGAAGAACAATCATGTAGTTGTCAGACTTGGTCCCTAGATGCTCTTCGTCGTATATGTGGCATTCAGCGAAAAAAGAAGTAGGTAACAATTGTCTGATATGATATCCTATTATTAATTATATGGAGATGCTCTTTTGGTAAATATATAAGCCCTAGAAAAGGCTTGCAAGGGGAGGTATGTGCAAAAACATACTCATCTTTTTCTTCTTTCATATTTCTACTACTTTTATCCTCCCTGAGCCCCTGTGCTAACTTGAGCATCGGAAGCCACGCTGAATCCCCTCGGTGTCCATTCTAACCTCTATTTAAGTATTGCAAATATTCCAGTGCCTTCATCATTCTCAGCCCGTCATTCTCTTCATTGTCAAAGTCTACAATATCGCCTTTTCAACAGTCACCCTCTGCTGATTCACCATACCACAATCTCATATAGGAACAAATTGACGATGTTTGTGGGAATTTGCCTGAATTGAGAGGTTGAGCTGGTGGAACTGGGGAAAACTATTGGAGGTCCTAGTTTTGCTAGAGATATCTCTCGTGGCGAGATTATCACCATGTCCTAAGAAGATTTTCAAGCATTGGTGGACCAATTAGTACAATAACGTTTGCACAAACTCTCTCTTATGAACCTAACTTTGGAAATACTTAACACCTCGATCGAGGTGCCTCTTCTCCCTAATCTAGCACCCATTGGTTCGATAGGACCTCTCCCCATTGCCTTCGCTAAACAATGAAGTAAAACTATAGCTTCGCTTGATGAGCATTCTGAGAAATCTATGGCCAGAGAAACCCCACCACCAAATAGAGGCAAAGGCAAAAAAAACTTGTATCCGATGAAGCAACACCTTTCTCCACCCAAATATTAAACAATGAATTACTAGTAATTTTCAGGTACCATAATTTGAGGAGTATAATGGATCGACTGGTCCTGAAGATCATATGGGTCGGTTCGAGAAGATGCTATATTGCATCACTACACGAATGGTGTCAACTGTAGGCTTTTTAACGACTATCTGGCTCTGCTCATTGGTGGTTTGACTGATTGCCATCTTCATCAATCCAAACCTTCATTGATTTCAAGGTCATTTTCTTGCAACCTTTTATCAGCAACAAACGATACCCTAAGGCACCCATCAAGTTGTTCACCCTAAAATAAACGGCTAAAGAAATTTTGAGGGACTACATCTATCGATTTAATAAAATGTCTATAAATGTGCCTTTAGCCACCTTAAATGTACTCATCAGTGCTTTCTTTCAAGGATTGTAAAATGAAAATCTCTTTTTGATCCTCGATAATGGATCCTTCAGTGACTTTCAATCTCCTTTTAGGCTGCGCTCAGAAATATATTAATGTGGAAAAAGCTCAGACTGCCAAAAGAAAATAAGTCTTGGCACCGACAGTTGTGCTTGCTTGACCTAAGCGAAAAGCTCCTCTCCCGCCTATTCGACATAAGGAGGCATTTCTGCATTATCAGTATGTCCCAGCTTCAATAGGAGTGTGAACAATACAAACTATAGAAGCAACCCCGACTCTTGACCTGACATATCATAGGTCGAACAATGGGGAGCGATATTATATTTTTCATCACTCTCACAGACATTTCACTTATGAATGCCAACAATGCACATGAAATCTGTCAGATAACTAAGGAGTACTAGCCCACTCAAAGATCACCTATGAGATCAACTCGGTAATCACCGACTTGCTACCCTTAGGGTGGGAACTTAGAACCCCGAGTCATTAATTAAAGGGTGTCACTGCATCGCCAACCTCATCAGCGAAGGGACACGCCTCCTCAGAGAAGGTCTCAATCTCGACAATCAGCTTTGCACCGCCAAACAATCAACACTGATGACGCTAGAAGAGATCTCCCACGTCATGGTGACATCAATATGATCTCGAGAGGATCAACTGATGGAGATTCTAATCGAGCCCGAGCTCGGAAGACTCATGGTCAAAAGCTTGAAAGCTATAGGATCGGCACCAAAGCTCGAGCAGAGTCTGACCCCTTTATCAGCTTTGGTCCTCGAGATCTAGAGAGGACACTACCCCCATGAGGATGCACTAGTGATATGGGTCATTATAGCAAATTACAATGTTGCAAGGGTCTTTGTCAACAGAGGGAACTCAGTGAATGTACTCTTAAAAGCCACTTTGATCAGATGTAGATAGATCAACATGAGCTCCAACCTATCTCCACGGTGCTATTCGAATTCACAGGACATACGGTGGAACCGTTGAGACAAATCAGTCTCTCGTTGTCCTTGGGAGAGGAGCCCTTGAGGAGGACTCGGAGTGTTGCCTTCACGATAGTCAATGTCCTATCCAGCTATAATGTCATACTAGGACGACCTGCATTAAGCCAATTCCGAGCAGTGGTTTCTACTTATTATCAAAAGACGAAGTTCCCATGGACAACCAAGTAGGTGAAGTCAAAGGAGACTAAATGACCTCCAAAAAGTGCTATGTTGAAGTGGTGCAAGTCGACTCGCAGAAGAGTCATAAACCCATAGAGTTGGAGTACATCTCGTCCATGATGTCCCTCCAGCTTAGTCAATTGAAGGGCATGAGGATGTGTCAATAGTTCTAAGCAACCAAATGGGATTACTAAGATTGCAATCGACCTCCTCCTTGAGCTGAAGCATAAGCATTTGTCTCTCACACAATCAGGATGTTTTTGTATGGTTGACCAAGGAAGTCACAGGAATCTTGTCCATCATCATGGAGAATCGACTCAACATTGATCCAGAGGCCAAGCTTGTCCAATAGAAAAGCGACACTTTGGGCCCGAAAAGGACAAAATAATCAGGGTTGAAATTAGCAAGCTGCTAGAAGCCGACCCTATTTGAGAAGTTCATTTCTTGACTTGGCTGACTAATATGGTGGTTGTTCCAAAGTCCAGGGGCAAATGGAGAATCTGCGTGGACTTAAAGGACCTTAATAAAGCCTGCCCGAAGGACTACTTTCCTCTACCTTGCATCAACCAACTAGTGGATTTGACCTTGGAGAGCGAACTCATCTGCATGTTGGACACCTATCAAGGCTACCGCCAAATTTCCTTGGCAGGAGAAGATCAAGAAAAGGTCAGCTTCGTCACCTCTGATGAAACTTTTGCTATACTGTCATACCTTTTGGACTAAAGAACATAGAAGCCACCTATCAACGGTTGATGGATTGTGTATTCAGGCATTAAGCAAGCCGAAATGTTGAAGTCTATGTAGAGGGCATCTTAATCAAAGCCACCTAAGCTGAGGATCTATTTGGAGACATCGAAGAAACCTGTAGCACCTTATGTCAATATGACTTAAAGTTGAATCCTAACAAATATCTATTCGGAGTCAAAAGCATATGTTTTCTAAGATATATTGTGACTGAACAAGGAATTGAGGCTAATCTTAAGAAAGTACAAGCATTAGGTGATATGCCTTCTCTTTAGAATCACAAAGAGACACAGAGATTGGTGGGTCAGATCACGACACTTTCTCAATTCATCTCTTAATCAACTGACAAGAGTCTACCCTTCTTTAAACTCCTCAGGAAGTTAGCTCATTTTGAGTGGAATGAGATATGCAAGCAGACCTTCACAAAGCTCAAGTTTTATCTAATGAAGCTGCCTCTTCTCTCCAAACTAACCACGGAAGAAATTCTCTAGCTCTACTTAGCTATGGCTAAAGGATCTATCAGTTCAGTTCTACTTTGATAGGAGGACAACACCCAACACTCTGTTTAGTTCGTCAGCCATCTCTTGAAAGACATTAAGGCCAGATACTCTACCCTAGAGAAGTTAGTTCTAACATTGGTCACAATAGCTCACAAATTACACTTCTATTCTCTGTCACATCCTATCACCGCACTTTCCAATACCACTCTTGGTCGAGCATTGATTAAGTCCGAGACCTCGGGGTGACTCATCAAATGGATAATAGAGCTCAACAAATATGACCTCCAGTACCAGCCTCAGACAACTATCAAAGTGCAAGCACTAGCCAATTTCTTAACCAAAACTCCTGGTCAAAAAGTACAAGAAACTTGAAAAGTCTTTGTGGATGGTTCCTCCACAAAATAAGATAGTGGAGTCAGGGTACTATTAATTTCACCCCAAGAAGAAGTACTACAACTCATCATCCAACTAAATTTTTGAGCCTCCAATAATAAAGCAGAATATGAGGCATTATTGGCAAGATTGTGAGCCACCAAACAAGTCGATGCTTCCCGACTCATCATTCACTTCAATTCTCAACTGACCATCGAACAACTCAAGGGAAAATTCAAAACTAAGAATGATTGATTCCTTAGCTATGATAAGGGCATTAATAAATCGAAGGCCAAATTTCATAAGGTCATCTTCAAGAAGATACCCCGAGCTGAAAATCAGAAGATAGACGAGTTGGCTTAAATAGCAAGTGCCTTGGCTATATGGACATCAGAAGACTCCTTCGCTCGAGTCCAGATGGTTTCATAGATAGATCAAGTGTTTACGCAAGAAGAATCAGCTGATTGACGACTTCTGTTCATTTCCTTCTTGAAAGAAGAACTCTACAGAAGCACCCAAAGCAAGCTCGACTACTCAAGAGGCGAGCCGCTCATTTCACACTAGTCAGAGATTGCATATATAAGAAGACCTTCTCTTGACCCTGCTCAAGTGCTTGAGTCCAGAGAATGCCGACTACATCATGCCAGAAATTCATCAAGACAGCTTCAGTAACCATGTAGGTGGTTGAACTTTGGCCATAAAGCTCTTGTTGGTTGGATACTTCTGGCTGACTCGACAAATATGCGGTTCGATTGGTCTGCACTTGTATCAACTGCCAAAAGCATCAACATCTCTCTCGAGCCCTTACGAAGTTGTTGAAGACATCTACTATCTCTTGCCCCTTTAACCAATGGGGAATGGGCATTGTTGGTTCCTTTCTAACTTGGCTCAACTAGAAAATTTTCTTTCTAGTAGCGGTTGACTACTTCTCCAAATAGATGGAAGCTGAACCCTTAGCATGGATAACTGAGGAAGTTGTACGCAAATTCTTATGGCGCAACATAGTCTGTCGGTATGGCCTTCCTCGTCGATTGGTGTCAGACAACAACCATCAATTCCAAGGATGCAAGCTCATAGAGTGGTGTGAAGGTTTGGCATTCAATAAGTTTTCACCTCAGTCGCTTATCCACAAAGTAATGGACAAGTTAAAGTAACTAATCAAGAAATCATCCAAGGCTTTAAAGTCAAGCTCAACCATTGGCGGCAATTGGATAGAAGAGTTACCAAGTATTTTATGGGCTTACCGATCTACTCCCCAAGAAAGTACAAAGATGACTCCTTTCCACTTAGTTTACGAAGGAGAGACGCTCATTCCTATTGAAATTGGTGTAGAATCTGCCTGAGTGCTAGCATATGACTCCAAGAATTCCACCAAGCGATCTCTTGAGCTTGACTTGATCACTAAAATTTGAGAGAAAAAAGCAGTACAGCTCGTAACTTATCAACAGAAAATGTGTCATAACTACAATAAGAGAGTCATTCCTCATTCCTTCCAAGTAGGCGACATTATATTGAAAAAAGTCAAAGCCGTCGGTGATGTGGGAAAGTTAGAACCTCAGTGGGATGGCCTATTGAGTCATACAAAAGCTGAGTTTTGGAGCATAATATCTGGAAGACTCAGATGACAAAGAACTTGGCCGACCTTGACAAGTTCTATATCTACGACTCTATCACACTTAAAGATCATGGGTACTCCCCCCTTATTTTGTAAATACTTGTCTATTGTACTTGTCCTCTCTTTCGGTGCCAATATCATTTTCTCTAAATCTTTCATGCACCCACGCATTCAAAAACCTCAGGTCCCTACATCGAGTCACTCAAAAGACACACGTGTTCCCACACATTCAAAGACTTTGGGTCCCTACATCGAGTTGTTCAAAAGACACGCGTGCTCCCACATATTTGAAGACCTTGGGTCCCTACACTGAGTCGTTCAAAAGACAGACGTGCTCCTACGCATTTGAAGACCTTGGGTCCCTACACCAACTCATTTAAAAGACATGTGAGTTCCCACGCATTCAAAGACCTCGGATCCGAACACCAAGTCATTCAAAAGGCACGTGTGCTCCCACACATTTGAATACCTTGGGTCCCTACGCTGAGTAGTTCAAAAGACATGCGTGCTCCCACGCATTCAAAGATCTCTAGTCGCTACACCGAGTCATTCAAAAGATACCTGCTCCCACACATTCGAAGACTGCGGGTCCCTACAAAGAGTCATTCAAAAGACATGCATGCTCCCACACATTCGAAGATCTCGTGTCCCTACACCGAGTCATTCAAAAAACACACATGCTCCCACACATTCGAAGATCTCGAGTCCCTACACCGAGTCGTTCAAAAGACACGTGTGTTCCCACGCATTCGAAGACCTCAAGCCCCTATAATGAATTGTTCAAAAGATACATTGCTCCCACGTATTAAAAGACCTCGTGTCCCTACACTGAGTCATTCAAAAGACATGTGCATCCACGCATTCGAAGACCTTAGGTCCCTACACCGAGTCATTCAAAAGACACGCGTTCATCCACTCATTCAAAGACCTCGGATCCCTACACCGAGTCATTCAAAAGACACGTGCGCTCCCACGCATTTAAAGACCTTAGGTCTCTACATTGAGTCTTTCAAAAGACATAATGCTCTCATGCATTTAAAGACCTTGGGTACCTACATAGAGTCGTTCAAAAGACACGCGTGCTCCCATGCATTCGAAGACTTCGGGCCCCTACACTGAGTCGTTCAAAAGACATGTGTGCTCCCACACATTCAAAGACTTTAGGTCTCTACACCGAGTCATTTAAAAGAGACGTGTGCTTCTACACATTCGAAGACCTCATGTCCCTACAACGAGTCATTGAAAAGACACACATACTCTGATGCATTCAATGACCTTGTGTCCTTACACTGAGTTGTTCAAAATACATGTGTGTTTCCAGGCACTCGAAGACCTCGGGTCCCTATACCAAGTCGTTTAAAAGACACATATATCCACGCATTCGAAGACCTCAAATTCCTACATAGAGCCATTCAAAAGACACGTATGCTCCCATGCATTCAAAGTCCTCGAATTCCTACACCAGGTCGTTTAAAAGACACGCATGCTCCCACACATTCAAAAATCTTGGGTCCCTACACCGAGTCTTTCAAAAGACACATGTGCTCCTGCGCATTCGAAACCTCAGGTCCCTACATTGAGTTGTTCAAAAGACACGCGTACTCCTACACATTTGAAGGCCTCGGGTCCCTACACCTAGTCGTTCAAAAGACATGTGTGCTCCCACGTTCAAAAATCTTGGGTCCCTACACCGAGTCGTTCAAAAGACACGTGTATTCCCAAGCATTTGAAGACTTCGTGTCCCTACATCGAGTCATTCAAAAGACATATGTGCTCCTATGCATTCGAAGACCTCGAGTCCCTACACCGAGTCATTCAAAAGATATGCGTGCTCCCACACATTCGAAGACCTTGAGTTCATATACCAAATTAGAAACCTCGGGTTCATACACTAAGTTAGAAACCTCAGGAACCCATCATCCCTTATTTTTGCGAATACTAATGAATCTTGTATTTGTCTACCTTTTTCCTTTGACATCATATCTTTTCTCAACTCACCTCGGGTCCTTACACCAAGTTTGAGACCTAAGACTTCTATATCGAGTTTCCATGTCAATGCTAAATCGAAAACACCAGCCTTATAGATCCAAGCATGCTCCCACGACTCTCCAAACTCTACGCATCATCGACTAGAGTACCTAACAATGCAAGGAATAAGTATGTCATTCCACTTCTAAGTTTATGTGTTATCTTATGGTTTGAGTCCAAGAAACATTTCAAGATGACAAGACAACATTTATATGTTATCTTATAATACGAGTCCACTTGTGATCCCCTAGTACTCTCAACTCAATAAACAATCAGATTACAAGATAACACTTAAAAAGAAGTTTTTGTTCTATTAGAAAAAGGAACAAAAGTTACATTGCTAGATATTACATTATTGATTGCAAAGAAAAAAAAGAACAAAAATACAACTTCCCTACTCTGCATCTGCAAGGTCTTCTGGAGGGATCTCATTGAAGACTTTTTCTAAGTCCAAAGGGAGGTTAGGAGGAAGGTGGCCAGTTCTTGAATCTATTTGGTGGCTCCCTCAAAGTCATATCTGACCATTTTAACTATACTATCGCCAAGCTACTCGTATATATCCTTCTTCTTGGTTGCTCATTGTTCCTCCTCTCCAACCTTATAGCTCTCGAATTCCACCTCTTTGGCTGCCAACTCAGTCTTTCTAGTCGTCAGGTCACCATCCAGACCTCTTACTTTTTCCCTCTAAGACTGAGATCGGACATCTCCCTCTCTAATAGGAGGTTCGTCTTCTTCACCTCAACCTCCTGAGCCTCCATCTCATATTCTACTCGCGTCAACTGAGTCCCAGATTCCTTCACTTTTTTTCTTCTATTTCTTCTTCTCCACAGAAACTTGCAACTCCAGCTCCTTCACGTGAACTTCGTACTCATCATTAGTAGAGACTGTCTCTGTTTGCATGATATCCAATTCCTATTGCTTCAGATATAGCTACTCCACGTGGCTCATAAGCTCTTCTTTTAGACACCCCACCTCCACCTTCAATTCCTCATATTCATGATTGAGAGGAATCGAAACTCGAGAAGTTAGTTCCATCACTTCAGCCCATATCTATAATAAAAATCAAGTTATGCTTAGAAACTACTTCAACCTGACACCGGATTTTGAGAACTCTTACCATAGTCAGGTCTAACGTTGCTGACTCTACCAGATCCCCTACACTTAAGCTCCTCACCTGATCATGGCAATCGTGCCATGCTGCTGCCATGTTCTCAACCAATACTATCCTCAGTCGCAATGAAGGCTCCATCGAGGTCCCCTACTCTGGAGCTAACCCATGTTTAAAGGCTCACCCGCCTCTATCCTTGGACATGGAGTTGAAGACTCCAGGAGGTCACCCAGTATCATCAATGGCGATAAGGTGTCTGAGTCAGCAACATGAGGGGGACGACAGTCCTTGCTTTGGAAGACCTTGGTATAGTTGATAAGCTAGGGTTTATGCATTTTTTAATCGATTCATTTTTGGATTTTTGCATGAAAATAAATAATTAAATGAATCGATTTGATCATGTTTGTGATATATTGCATAATTTAAGGCTTGATTATAATTTTCATGATTTAATGGTGAATTTTGGATTAATTGATGTTAATTAATTGTAGGGCTCGAATTGGACCAAGATCGAGCTCAATCGTGATCAAATCGAGTCAAATTCATCCTAATTGATCAAGCCACATGGAGGACATGACCTAACTCAAGCCTGATCAAGATCCACCAAATTTTCCAAACCCTAGGCTTCCCTTAAACCTCAGATCAAGCCTCCCCCGCTGGATCAAGAACGGACGGTCCAGATTAATGGGTTAATCAAAGGTATAAAAGCTATAGTTTTCGGGATGAACAGTGGCTGCGCCACTGTTCACCTTCGTCCCCGCGAGAAGCACCCCTGCTCAACGACGTACGAATAGGCAAAGCCCCATCCTCCCAAATTTCGTCCATTGCATTCCTTGATCCTCGAGGTGTCCAATGCCGGTCGATTGGGTATATTCCGGAAATCGGAGGAGGCGCGACGACGAGGGTTTCGTCGGCGGCTCCGTGCTCTGTTTTTGCAATTCCTGGCCATTCTCAGCTCAATCCGAAACCGCGATCCTTTGGGGGGTTCTCGGAGGCTCGTGTAGCAATCCTATATCATCAGAAGAGTGGACGGGACTAGTGAAGACAAGTAATCCGGCGATTGCAGCTAAAAATTGGCTCGTGCAAGGCTCTGTCAGCGCCGGGAAGGGTTTTTCTGGGGTTTTTCAGACGGCGGGAAGCGAGTACACACTGAAGAGACCACGGGAAGACTTCAAAGGGATTCAATAGATGGTT
>JAOBBC010000002.1:2936618-2948604 GCA_025388495.1 Curcuma longa
TTTTATATTTTTGCTTCCGCTAATCTCTGTGCAGAGAAAGAACAAGAAAAGTCGAGAAACGCTATTCACCCCCCCTCTAGCGAACCAACCGATCCTAACACAAAATGCCCACTCTAATGCAATCACTCTATAGCTCGATCTCCATGTCCGCTCCTCGCCTCAGCTCCTGATCAGTGTAGACTCCCAACGTCCGGTATACATGCGTCTGTACTCGGCGGAATAGTCTCTCCTCATCCATCCTCCTCCTCTCATGCACCAAAGCGTTTCTAGCACTCCACACGTGGTGCACTAGAGCGGCCATGGCAACATGTCGCGCTGAGGTCACAGTGGAGGCTCTCCTGTACTGCTGTCTGAAAATACGCAGCATGCTCCGAAAAGTAGTCATCTGTGGTCGCATATGAAGCCACGCCCGTATCCGCCCCCAAAACCGACTAGTAGTGGCACACTGAAAAAAGAGGTGCTCTAGTGTCTCCTCAGTGTGTCCGCAGAAAGCACACTGTCGATCTGGTAGATAATCCTGTCTAGCCCGTACTGGAAGTCTCCCTCGGGCCAGGAGCCACAATGTGAAAGAGTGGCTCGGCTGAATCGCTGTCTGCCAGACCGTCCGTACCCATGGCTGTAGTGGTCTGACTCCTCGAAAATAGTCGTATGCACGTGCTACCCCTCGAGGCTGGCAAAACCACTCTGACAGTAACTGCTCTGCTGCTGTTGGACTGCCTGCTGTCACTAGGATACTATCTCGAATCTGTAGAATCTGCTTGAGGAGCGGTGAGTCCCCATGCCTAGCTGTCCAGCCCCATATCCCTGTCCGCTGCAAGTATGTGTGGTGGACCCATCTGATCCAGAGTGTGTCCTGCTTGTCCTGGAGTCGCCATAGAACCTTTGCCAGTAAGGCACGATTCCATGCACTCAAGTCCCTCAAGCCAAGACCACCCTCTCTCCTAGGTCGACACAACTCCGCCCATGCAATCGGCGGACGCGATGTGGTCCACATGAAGGACCTGCAAATCCCATAAATCCGGTCCACAACCCCGTTGGGTATCGGCAAAACTGACATCCAGTAGCACTCGACCCCCTGCAGTACCGATGTCACTAGCTGTGCCTTCCCGGCATAAGACAGTGTTGCCTTAGGCCAGGAGGTGACACGCTTGCTCAAAGCATCCAAAAGTGTAGTATAATCCGAGGTCCGTAGCTTTTGAGAGGCGATGGGGATCCCTAAGTATCTGAATGGCATCTCCCCCTGCTGGAAACCAGTGATCTGTAGGAGTCTGTGTCTCGTGGTCTCATCAACACCAGCCATATAAATGCTCGATTTGGCCAAATTAGCCGTGAGGCCAGTCATCCGGCCAAATCTCTGCAGACAATCCACTAGCTGTGTGACTGAAGTAACATCCCCTCGTGAGAATAGCAATAGATCATCCGCATACATCAGGTGGGCTATCCGAAGACTCTCACACATGGGATGGAAATGAAAATAAGACCTCGCTGTGCAACGTGCTAGGGTGCGAGATAAATACTCCATGCATAGCCCAAATAAATATGGTGAGAGTGGGTCTCCCTGGCGGAGTCCCCTGGCACCCTGAAAGAATCCATGTGTGTTGCCATTAATCATGACTGAGTATGATGTCGTAGTGATGCACTCTCTGATCCATGTAATGAAAATAGTAGGGAACTGTAATGCAGTGAGGACCTCAAACAAAAACTCCCAATGAACTGAATCAAAAGCCTTCTGCAAATCAACCTTTAGCATGCACCGCGGTGAGATACGTTTTCTAGTATATCTGCGAAGTAGCTCCTGGGCAAGATGTATGTTATCCGTGATGGTACGCCCTCTGATAAAAGCAGCCTGTGCTGGGTGAAGTAGGTGATCTGAGACTGCAGCCAATCTACTCGCAAGTAGCTTTGAAATCACTTTATAGAAGACTGTGCAGCACGAGATAGGCCTGTATTCTGCCACTGTGGCAGCATAGGCGGTTTTGGGTACCAATGCTATGAGTGTATGGTTCCAAGAGCGAAGGAGGCGGCCATTTGTGAAAAACTTAGGTATAGCGGCAAGGAAATCCTCTCTAATGATGTCCCATGTGTGCTTGAAAAATTTGGAACCATACCCATCAGGTCCTGGGGCTTTAAGATCATCAATATCAAACAAAGCCCTCCTGATGTCCTCATCTGTCGGTGTGCTAACTAGTCCGGCCTATTGGTCACCTGTAAGAATCTTGCCAAAAATCATACAGTCTGGCTGGAACTCCTCACGCGCCACAGGTACCCCTTGCTGTGCCTGAAAATGTCTCACAAACTCACTGGCAATGCCCTCCTGATGCGTGACCAAGTTGCCATCCTGCTGTGCTACGACCACTATTTCTCTCCTTTTGTTATTCCTCTTGACCAGGGAGTGGAAAAAGGATGTATTGCGGTCCATACTTATGTTTAGCACGCTGCTGATAGAAAAGATACTCTGCATGCTTCAGCCGCTATGCCACCCTCCGTGCCTCAGTATACTCCTCATCCGGCTGGCCCTGATCAAAGACTCTCTGCTGGACCTCCTCTAAGTGGATCTGCGCTCTCCTAGACCTCTCCTGAATGTGCTGAAAGTCCTGCTGATTTAATTTCCTGAGTGGGTGTTTCAGCTGCCTTAGTTTCTCATGAAGTCTGTACTGCGCTGTTCCATACCCGCCTGCCTGAGTGCTCTCCCAAAAGTCTTGCACTGTCTGATTGAAATTTGCATGGGTGGTCCACATGTTGAAAAATTTGAAAGGTTTGGGTTTCCTCCTTCCACCATCTAGTATAGAGACAATACAAGTGGCATGGTCAGAAATAACTCCTGGGGGGTGAAAATCTGCATAACTACTGCGGTCCTGCTCTAGCCATAAGGCGTTAACCATAGCCCGATCTAGTTTGCACACCACCCGCCCATTTGTCCATGTATATTGACATCCCACAGAATGCAAGTCCTCCACTCCTGTTGAAGCAACAAACTCCTGAAAATCTGAGGTAGCGTAGGTGGTCACATCAAGGCCTCCAACTTTGTCTGCCGGGGAGAGAGGGAAGTTGAAATCCCCTAAAAGCAACCATGGCAACTCCATGCCCTCCGAGATGTGCCGGAGCCCCTCCCACATCTGCCGTCTACTCATGATGGTGAGCTGACCATAGACAAAAGTAACAGCGTATGTGGTCCCTGTACTCTGAGGCTTGATGTGTGTATGTATGTACTGGTCCGTCCATGCCTGTACCTCTAGGGTGATGACTTGACTGTCCCAGAGGAGCAACATTCTGCTCCTTCCCGTTTCCCCCACGTGATGCTCACTATTCCATGCTTGGAATCTTGATGCTTTGATCATGTTGTAGCACTCTTCAGTTAATTTTGATTCCAAAATACATAAGGCATACAACTTCTCCCTCAATAGGAGGTTCTCAACCTCCTTTTGTTTGAGGCCTTTGTTTAGGCCTCGGATATTCCATGCTCCAATCTTCATGGGGCCAAAGCCCTTCGAGTGCTTACCCTTCCCCTCTTCTCTTGTTGCCTTTGCTTGTCCATAACCTGGTTACATGGTTGTACTTCATTCTCCTCACTGCTCTCTAGTGGCATCCCACTGCCATTTATGTTGCCATTCACTGATGAATTTGTCCCCAATGTAGCTGCTGCCAATGGCCATTTTAGGGCTGCAAGGCCCACAATGATTTGCTTGGGGGGTACTGCATGTTGCTGTGATTTGCTTGATTCATCCTCACTGCTAGCTGTTTGTTCAGTGTGGCCCTCCTTTGTGCTGCTCCAGTGCTGTTGGGGTACTGTGGCAGGCAGTGTATCTTCTCTTCTCATTGCTGCTTGTGAATGCTCTATTGCTGTTTCATTTTTGACAGTTTTTGAGGGATCTAAACCAGTAGGTCTCAGTTTCCTTGAATAATTATTTTTGCTTCTGGTTTGCATTCCTGTATTACTGCCCGGAGGCCTAGACTGCTGGTCTTGATTTTGCTCAGCCCCTATTTCACCTATTTCACCTTCTTCCAAGTCAATGATTGTAGCTGCTGGTTCTTTCTGTATGTTGTCTGTTGACTCTATGGGGTAAGGAGGAGGGAGTGCATTTGCATTTGTTTGCATTCTTCTCTTAGCCCTTGCTCTAGTTTGGATCTTCCCAGAGCTTGTGTCTTTGTGTTGAAAACAGCTCCTGTCAGTCATCCTTTTCATTGCTTTCCTACCCACTATGGAATACTTTGAATTGATGTATGGAAGCATTCTATCGAAGCTCTTTTATAAAGCTTTCCGAGTGCCTGGATTCCCCTTCTAGGTGCCTCCACAACGTCCACCGATCCGCCATCGACACTGCTGACCCGACACTTCTAGTCAACTGGATTCCCTTTCTAGTCGACTCGTGTTGACGTGGAGGTTCCGGATGAACTTTGACTGCCACTGTGATTATCCGAACCCGAGTCGCTTGGATTCACCTTTCAAGCGCCTAGACCTCCGGTCGCCTGGATTCCGGATAGAGTCGTCCGGACTCAAAGTTCCCGCCTCTCCAATCTGCATTACAAGTTAGTCCAAAAATCAAAGTAACAGAATTGGATTAACAGTTTTTTAACTATTAAATGGTCTTAATTTTAGGTTTTCAGTGAAATTCTGGATTAGACTGACGCCTATTATTCCACTCCGGGAGCGCGCCCTTACCCACTCCACTTGAGAGAATTTACCTGATTTGTCAACAAGTCCTCCAGACTTATTGGACTTCCCGCTTAGCCATGGTCCTCAGCCCCTAGGATTT
This sequence comes from Curcuma longa, assembly GCA_025388495.1. Lineage (NCBI taxonomy): Eukaryota > Viridiplantae > Streptophyta > Magnoliopsida > Zingiberales > Zingiberaceae > Curcuma > Curcuma longa. Next base: position 2,941,373 of record JAOBBC010000002.1, read on the forward strand.
GCTGCTAGGCTACCGGTCCACCTGACCGCCTAGATTTCCACCAAGCATCCAATCCTCCTAATCTGCCTGGATTTCTATCATGCTTCCTGGTCCCCCTGACTTGCCTGGACTTGCACTTGGTGCACTTGACCTTGCTAAGACTTCTGCCTAATCCTCTAAATCAGGACTTGCCTTTACCTAGCCGCAACTAGGACTTACTTTGCCTAGCCTCAATTAGGACTTTTCTGTGCTCCCTGCACACTAGATAAGCTTGTCAATACACAACACACACTTAACTTGAACCTCGTGCCATCATCAAAATCAAGGTTTGATCATCTGGTGCTCCCCACATCAACAATCTCCTCCTTTTTATTATGGCAACCCGAGTTCCAAGTTAAGAAAATAACTTATAATAAGTAAGAATTTAGTCATGATCAACATCCAACAATATTTCATGTAATGTGCAAATGAATGTAAAATGACTATCTCCCCTGCTTTCAGGGCTCCCCTGAAATCATACTCATTTTGAAACAATCAAAATTTTTAGTTCACTCCCCCTGAATTTGACATGGTTAGTTTTGATTAGATTAATACAAAACCATTCAAGTCCTTGACAAAACTATTATGAAAATTTTTTAAATACTTTTGAACTTGTTCAAAATATCTGAATTTGAAAACATAGGTTCAAAAACCATTTCTGAATTTTGAAAAGTAACGTTAAATTTCTAAGAAATTTTGAACTTAAAAAAATTTAATTTTGAAGAACTTGAAATCTCATATTCTCGCCTCGTTTGACATAATCAAAGTAAATAATGGGTTTGAGTCTAAGCATGTTATTAATAAACAAAATACTTAGATAAAAAAAATTTATCTGAGGGGCGAGTGTCCAACTTAGGTTTTAGCTAACTGCTAAACAGTAGTAGCTTGACCTAGTTAGTCAAGTTCAAGTATATTACTCTATTTAGCTTATGCTTAGGAACACTTAACTTGATTCAATATTTTTGTTTAAAGCCTAAGTAAGGTTCGATGCACTGATATAAGCATCTGAGACTCAGGCTAGAATCCTATTCATCTCACACTGTTCTAAGTTTCACAGTCAAAATCAAGGTAATTAGTGTGCTTTGTGAGATGCTCTACCTAGATCTATAGGTACATACTTTCTAGTGGGAAGATTCTAGTCTAAGGCTAAATCATTCCTTTCTTTGCTTTAAAATTAAAACTTTGAAAATAAGTTTTTCAAAAATAAAAAAAAACTTTTTAAAACATTTTAAAAAATTATATAATAGTAGATTTTAAAAAACAATTTAAGTTTTTAGAAAATTAGATTTTTCCTTATTCTACCAAGCATAGTCCTAACTGTCTTCTAATTGTACTGAATTCGGACTCTAGTAGGGGTTTAGTAAATATGTCTGCTAAGTTTGATTTTGACTCAACATAATCGAGTACAATTTCTCCCTTAGCGATATGGTCTCGTATAAAATGATGTTTGACCTCTATATATTTTGTTCTAGAGTGGTGCATTGAGTTCTTAGTCAAATTTATGGAATTTATGTTGTGTATTAATATCTTAATGTTATTATATTTCAAATTATAATCTGTTAATGTGTGCATCATCCAAAGTAGTTGTGCAACATATTCACCATGATTATGTACTCTGCTTCAATTGTAGATAATGTAACACATTATTACTTTCTACTACACCAGCTAACTAGACAAGGACCTAAAAATAACTGACATCCTCCACTTGTACTTTTTCGGTCTAGTTTGCAACCAACATAGTCTGAGTCAGAGTAACCGACTAGGTAAAAATTGCTATTTCTAAGGTACCATATTCCAATGTTTAAGGTCCCTTTTATATATATTAAAATTCTTTTAACCGCGATTAAGTGTGATTCTTTTGCGTTGGATTGGTATCTAACACACATACCTACTACAAATAATATATTAGATTGTCTTGCAGTTAGGTATAGTAGACTTGCTATTATGCTTTATAGTATTTTAAGTTTACTTGTTTTCCTTCTGGGTCATTATCAATATTAGCATTGGTTGCCATTGATGTCTTTATATTCTTTGAGTTCTCCATTCCAAATTTGTTTATTAACTCTTTAGCATATTTGGTTTGATAAATATAATTTTCATCCTTAGTTTGTTTTATTTGTAACCTTAGAAAGAAGTGAAGTTCTCCTACCCAACTCATTTTGAATTCACTCTTCATTAATTCTACAAATTCCTTTAGGTATTTTGTGTTGGTTGACCCAAATATTATAACATCTACGTAGATTTGAGCTATGAAGAAGTCTTTTTCTAAGGTTTTTACAAACAAGGAAGGATCAATTTATCCTTGTTGAAAGTCTTTGGATTCTAAGTAGGTTGATAACCTTTCATACCATGCTCTAGGTGCTTATTTTAGTCCATACAAAACTTTCTTGAGTTTGAAGACATAATCAAGATGGTCTTTGTCTTCAAACCCTAGTGGTTGACATACATAGACTTCTTCCTTAATGAATCCGTTCAAGAATGCAGATTTTATGTCCATTTGGTAGAGCTTGAATTCTTTATGAGTCGTGTAGGCTAACAACATTCTTATGGATTCAAGTCTAACTACGGGTGCATAAGTCTGATCGTAGTCTAACCCTTCAACTTGACTGAACCCTTTAGCCACTAATCTATCTTTATTTCTCACTACCTCCCATTTTTCGTCTGCTTTATTTCTAAACACCCATTTGGTCTCTATTATGGACTTGTTTTCAGGTTTGGGAACTAGATCCCATACCTGATTTCTTTCAAATTGAACTAGCTCTTCTTGCATAGCTATTATCTAGTCAGGGTCTGATAGTGCTTCTTCAATTATCTTAGGTTCAATCTTTGAAATCAGAGTTATCTAACTTAGGTTTCTATAAGATGATTTGGTTCGAACTCCTAAGGTTAGATCACTTAAAATTTGATCAGTTGGGTGACTAGCTCTTAGTCTTGGTGCTTGAGTGGTTTCAGGTTCAGCTAGGTTTGGATCAGATCTATCTTCAGGATCTAGGTCCCTAGTACTTGATTGTGAATCTTCTTCCTCTTGTTGATTTGATTCATTATTTTGAATATTGAGTTTAATTGATTAAGTTTTTAACTTAGGTTTTGATTGATTATAATTAATATAAAATTAAGGTAAAAATTGATTTGGTTAATTTAGTTAAGGTAATTAATTTTAGTTAAGATAAATTTGATAATTTAATTAAAGTTGGTTAATATTAAATTAGTACAAATTAATTTAGTTAAAGTTAGTTAATATTAAGTTGGTAAAAATTAATTTAGTTAAAGTTGATTAAGGTAAAAATTGATTTAATTAAAATTGGTTAAGGTAAAAATTAATTTAATTAATATTGAATAAGGTAAAAATTAATTTAATTAATATTGAATAAAAATTAATTAATTTATTAAAGTGAAAATTAATTTAATTAATATTGAATAAGGTAAAAATTAATTTAATTAATATTGATTAAGGTAAAAATTAATTTAATTAAAATTGATTGTGTTTTAATTAACGTTGATTTAATATGTAATTAAAGCTACATTTACTAATAAAATTGATTTCTAAATCATTAATTAATTTAAAATTTTAATTGATACCTAATTCATTTCACCCATATCTAGATTATCACATAGTTAATTCTATAGGTTTTGTGAGATGATTTTTTAGTTTTATCTTTTAATTAATTTCTAAGTTATCTATTATTTGATTAACCTTGAGTTAGATTTAAGTTTAATCGTTTGACTCTCTAAACATACATTTCAAGGATCAGCTTCCAGGATGTGGCGAGGCACAGGGGCCTTCTTGGGTATCGGAATAACGACCACATTTTAAGACAAAGCTGATTCAGGAAAGTATATGGTTAGCTAGTCTAGAGAAAAACTTTAGTCTAATAAGTCTAGGATGTGGCAAGGTAGCTTCGGCTAGTTCGACCTAGCTAAGTAGACTAAGTAAGGTACTCCTTATCCCACTTGACTAGATTTCCCTAACGTACTATCATCTCACCCCACCCTGGTACTATATTGGGCAAGAATTAATCAAATATTTGTCCTTACCTAGCCTAGGTTGTTCTAATGCAGAAATGAAATAAAAAAAATGAAGAATGCATACAATCATTTAGTTAAGGTTTTGGATCCTCTGGATCATGTCCCTTGTTAGGTTTGATCAAATAATGTATTTGATCCTTGGGGACCCAGAATTGATTCGTTCTAATTGGATTTGTCAGTTTGGACTTTGAAACCCATGCTTGGACTTTGGGTTTCTTAGGTCTGTGCAGTAATATCATGAATGCTCTATTTTTCGTTTTGTGTCCAATACCCGATCGGTTGCATCCAGCATTTTGATTTCCAAGTATCATGTCAAGATACTTAGATCCTGAGGTGAATTTTTCAAGTGATCTTTTTAGATCGTCAACTTGAAGCTTCAATTGAGAATTTTCTTTCTCAAGTTGAACTTGAGCGAAGCCTCAATTTGAGTGATTTCGATTGACAATCCAGAGTTGACTTTCTCTTTGAGGAGTGTTATCTCCTCTTGGAGTGATTCAACTAAGACATCAGACTTAGCCAATTTCTTTGTTAAACTAACAATTATAGAATATAACTTTTTAGTACTTACAACGGTGTTGGAGCCTTCGAAAATGGATGTTGATCCGTGGCTTGTACTCGAGTCTGTGTCTGACTCGCTATCGATCTCCATTGGTTCGTCCCGTGCCGGAAGTGCGAGGAAGCTTGTCGTAGGTTCTTCATTTGAGTATTCTGGCGATGATTCATCCCATGTAACCTTCAATGTCTTCTTCTTGGATCTACATTCCTTCTTCTGATTTGGGAACTCAGCTTTGAAATGACCCTTCTTGTTGCACCCATAACACTTTAGATCCGTTTTGTTATTTGAAGATGGGTTGGTGTTTGTTTTTTATACTAGCTTCTTCACCTCCGACTTCTTGATTCCGCGCTTCTTCCGTATCATCTTACGAACCAAGTTCACCAGCTCCGTTGTGACTTCATCGTTGCTCTCGGAATCTGATGAGTCAGATTCTTCGATCACCTTTTTGGACTTCTTTTCCTTGGTTGTACCTGTAAGAAGAGCTACACCTTTCTCATCCACTTCGGTGTTAGTCTGTTCATGCTACTTAAATTCTAAAAACAGTTCATCTAATTTAACTTTTGAAAGGTCCTTGGAGAACTTGTAAGCATCCACCATAGATGCCCACAAAGTGTTCCTCGGGAACGCTTTCAATGCGTACCTTATTGTGTCTCGATTTTCTACCGATTGTCCGATTGCATGAAGGTCGTTTAGGATGTCTTGTATCCTGGCATGTAAAGCGCTTGTCGATTCTCCATCCATCATACCGATGTTATAGAGTTTGTTCATTAACAGGTCTCTCTTGCTGACCTTCGTGTCCGAGGTGCCTTCATGCAGTTCGATTAGCTTATTCCATATGTCCTTTGCACTTATGAAGGACCCGACTCGGTTCAGCTCCTCCTTGGTCAACCCGCATTACAGAGTTCGAGTTGCCTTTGCGTCTGCCTCGATTTTCTTTCTCATGGCCGCATCCCATTTGTCATAAGACTATGGTAGGCCGTCATTATTAGTTGGGATTATAAATCTCATCTAGATGACTATTCACATCTCCACTTGTGTTTTTAGGTGGTACTCTATTCTACCTTTCTAGTAGATGAAGTCCTCCCCGGAGAATAGAGGTAGCCTTGCCGTACTAAATCCTTCCTAGTGGGCTATTTGTCTAGCACACAGAAAGATAAAAAAAACTTCATTCTAAGACTTGGTTTTCGATTAGTAGTGCGGGAGGAAAAAAATAAAATAAAATATTAAAAAATTTGAAAAAGTTTGAAAAATAATTTTAAAAAACTTGCTCGACCAGTGGTTGCACTAAGTTCGAGCACCCTACTCTGATACCAATTGTAGGATTGTAGAGAGCGCTAGAGGCGGGTGAATAGCGCTATCTTTTAGCATTTTCCCAATTTTTGTAAACTCGTTGAATATTTTCGTTAGTTCGTGAATCAGAGAATGTTGCAGAGGAGAATAAGAATCACGAACATAATACGAAGAACACAAGAAAAAATATAATCTTTTTTACTTGGTTCACAGTCACAGGCTACTACTCCAAGGCTCACGATTTTTTATCGTTTACGTATGGACAATTTACTATTTAACTCCTTCCTTACGGAGAGGAGTTGTAACGATTTACAAAACAGAATCATGATAAAAACTTTATCGTAAATATTAAATGCATACAACAAATTGTTACCCAAATCGAAGAATAAGATGAAGCTTGTGGTGCGAACTCCAACATTACGATGGCTTCTAGGGTGATCCTTTGCGCGCAGACTACCGTCAGGTTGATATGGAATACTTTGAATTGATGTCTGGAAGCCTTCTATCGAAGCTCTTTTATAAGGCTTTTCGGGCGCCTAAATTCCCCTTCCAGGCGCCTCCACGATGTCTGCTGATCCGCCATCAATGCTGTTGATCCGGCACTTCCAGTGACTAGATTCCTTTTCCAATCGACTCGTGTTGATGTGGAGGCTCCAGATGAACTTTGACTGCAACTACGATTATCTGAACCCGAGTCACCTGGATTCACCTTCCAAGCGCCTGGACCTTTAGTCGCCTGGATTCCGGATAGAGTCGCCCGGAATCAAAGTTCCCGTCTCTCTAATCTGCATTACAAGTTAGTCCAAAAATCAAAGTAATAGAATTGAATTAATAGTTTTTGAACTATTAAATGGTCTTAACTTCAGGTTTCCAGTGAAACCCTGGGTTAGACCGACGCCTACTGTTCTACTCTAGGAGCGCGCCCTTACCCACTCCACATGGGAGAATTTACTTGATTTGCTAACAAGTCCTCTAGACTTGTTGGACTTCCCACATAGCCATGATCCTCGGCCCCCAGGATTTGCTGCTAGACTACCGGTCCATCTGATCACCTAGACTTCCACTAAGCATCTGGTTCTCCTGACCTGTCTGGATTTCTGCCATGCTTCCCGGTCCTCCTGACCTGCCTGGACTTGCACCTGGTGCACTTGACCTTGCTAAGACTTCTGCCTGATCCTCCAATCCAGGACTTGCCTTTGCCGAGCCACAACTAGGACTTAATTTGCCTAGCCTCAACTAGGACTTTCCTGTGCTCTCTGTTAGTGCAGGAAGCACTAACAGATCGAACTAGAGTTTTGATTATGGAACTAGGATCAAGTTAAGTATGTGGTTTGGCTAACCA
>JAOBBC010000002.1:3093224-3107252 GCA_025388495.1 Curcuma longa
GGAACTCTAATACCACTGTTATTTCCGATGTTATTTATTTATTTTTCTTGAGAATTGTATGTTTTTGTTCAGTTTGGACCCACGCCCTCATAATTTTATTTTTAAGTTTTACCCAAAGGACCACTGGGAGCCCCTCCTTAATGATCCCAACGGACCCTTTACTAGGAGCCCCTACCACATAGACCTACTCTGATACCACTGTTAGATCCGATGGAATCCATATATATCTCCACAACGGTACGATATTGTGCACTTTCGATCCACGTCCTCATGGTTGTTTTTGAACTTTATCCAAAAAGTCTTGTACCAATGAGATATTTTCCATCTTATAACCTTAGGATCTTTTCTATGTATTTCCAATATGGGACTTTGATTGTATCCGAACAAAAAATGTCGCCAATTGCCTAGGGAAGATGATTTGAAACCCTAGCGGTGTCTTCTTCCTCCACGTTGCCACTGCTTAGTGCCGACTGCGAGAGGAGAAGACCGACCAGCCACCGCCTGTCTCCTTCCTCCCTTCCGGTCGCCAGCCACCACAGAGTTCTAGAGCCCTCCTTCACTGTTAGATCTTGCCTCACATCCGCTGTCGAAGCCCTTGTGAAGAGCTACCGCTGGTCACCAGTGAGAAGGGGTTGTCGGAGATGCTACTGGAACTCTGAGTTGCTACCAGGGCAAGTTGTCGAAATGTCGGGTTGCTGTCAGATTACGTTGTCGGAAGCTTAGGCACTTTCAGAGATTTTCCATCTTTACCAAGAAGAGTTCCGATCGTATGCCTTAGACCGTAACTACACCGGGAATTAGATTGCTGGTGATAATTAAAAAATTCCGAAAATAAATGCAACGTGTGTTGTTGCGCATTATCGATTTTAGGATAATACTGAAGACGGTGGCACGACTTGTGGCTTGGGAAGCCTTCTTGAAGAGAACATAACATGGATCACCGGTAGAAGCGGAACTTTGACAGAGTCGCTTGATTGATGTCATTCTCATTGAGCGTCATATATCATATATATGTAAAATAAATCATTATTCTAAAATTATAAATTTTCAACTATGTCATGTATTTATTGTATCCTGCATACGTGTGTTGCGAGTATCGTAATAATTAATTTTAATTATTATTTTATTCGGCTGTGTATGTTTGTGAAACGTGTAAACACGCACAACGCACTGAGCCGATCACAACAGTGGTATCAGAGTCTGATAGTACAAAGCAAACCCGTAAAATGATATTTGGTGTCGTAGCTAGTCGAAAATCCAATTAGGAAAATATTACAATTTAATTGAAAATTTCTAATTATAAAAATTTCCTGATTAAATTTTTCAAATTAGAAAAAATATTTCCTAATTAATTAGATTTTCTTAATTATAATTTTTTATTTTCTAAAATAAAATATGTGATTAGATATAGAAATATTTTCTAATCTAATTAAAGAATTATGATTTGTAAAATCAAATTCTTAACTATATTTTATTAAATAAGATTTACGACAATTATGACTGAAAATAATTATAATTAATTGCATTAATTATGTCATGTCATGTTATTTGATATGATTAATTGCATTAATTATGGCATACCATTTATGTTATATTTGAGAGGTGTTAAGACAATTATCTTATGATTATACTATGTATTAAATAAATATAAATTCACTATTTAAGTGTACATTCTCCGTGTATTTGATTGAATTTTAAACTCATTTACTAAATGCCTGCAATACGATTCATAGCATGAGAGAATTTGTGATTAGTTTATAACTAATGAGCATCGATTCTGTTGAGACAAGCACGTTTAAACTCCTTGGTTTGCCAAACGACTATTCTCACTAGCTGGAGACATTGGATATTATGAATTAAACGTGAATACTAGTTACAGGTAACTAGTTCATTGAAATGACCTGCCGTGAGACTTCATATGGTTCTATATATATGTCAATAAAGATCTCAATGCAGCTTAAATGCAAGTTTTTTTTAACTTGCAGTATTCAAGTCACCTTGGTCATGAAGACTTATACTTTGACAAATTAAACAAATATCTCCGAGGAGATGTGGACCCGGGATGATTGAGTTTAAGTCGAAATGCCCGAAGGTGTTTGGATATCCCACAGAGGATTCGTCACTCCTTGAAAAAGGAGACGTATACCCTGCGACCGCTTGTTATGATTATTAATAAAAGTCTTTAGTTAAAACATCACATATCAAGAGTATGGTACTCTTGGACACATGTAAAAGTTACTTAAATCCATAGAATAAAAAAGCAAGCTTGAGCTAGGTGTGTCATAATCAGCCTAGTGGGGACTGACACACATAGACCATGTCCTGAACCAAACGGAAATAAAAAGGTGAAAGAAACGAGGCACGTTTCATTTTAGCTGCTAAAGGATTTAAAAATTATTCTGGAATCAATTATTAATTTTCCGATCAATTGAAGACCATGATGTACTACTAGTATCACTCATGATCGTTCCGTAATTAATGGATAATTACAGACGACCAACATAACTAAGAACCTATTGGGTCACACGCACTACAAATTCTCTGAATAACTTAAAACGAATTTGAGAATTAGATTCTCAGATCAAGAAAAATAAAATCTGTTGGGACCGAACAAAGGCAAAATGATGGACTTCGTCTTATGAAGATGAAAAACAAAATTAGTTTGGTTCAAATCGAAGGTGATTTGGTTATTGAACTAAACGATTTGATTTTGAACTAAATTGAACCAACTTAGTTTGGTTCATGATGGAAGATATTTTGGCAAAACGGAAGCAATGATAGGCTTCGTTTTGTGATGACGAAATGAACAAAACTGATTTAAATCAAATCGGAGGTCATTTGGTCATTGAACCAACCGTATTTGCTACAGTAACCGGACCGGTGCGCTACAGTAAACCCTAAATTTGATTCACCCGTTTTTTCTTTCTCCTCCGATTCAGCCCGCGCACGCTGTCCAGCCCGCTAGCACGACCTCGATTTCTCCCTTCTTCGTGTGATTTCGCCGACGAGAAACTCGGAAAAATCCATATTTAAGTTCAGCGGGCCGCGTGGAACTAAGGGTGAAGACAAAACCCTAATTGCAGTGCCTTCTTCCTCCCGATCACAGTGCTACCTTGTCTTCTTCGTTCGCAAGAAGCTGCCTTCGTGAATCGCGACAGATCGACCACCGTCTCCTCTTCGCGTTACTGACCGACAGGAACTCTAGCACTGCCCGAGTCTGCTAAGCCAATTGTGATTGAGGGCATGCGCATTTTCTTCCCCGACAGTGCGACAGACTCCAACGGCGTGTGCAAAGAAGACGGTGAAGAAAAACCCCAAATCGTGATTTTTGGATGCGGGTTTTGGCTCTCGATTATCTCCCGAGCGCCGCTCGCGAGGCGTGAGCACCGATCCCTTTCTCCTGCTTGTGTCCTCTATTTTATGTTGTCGACCGCAAGAAACCAGAGCGTTGCCTTTGCTCGGTTGCATGGGAGAGGAGAAGAGGAGCCAAACCCTAGATGCCCCTGCTCGCACTGTCCGCCGTGAAGCTTTCTCAGGGTGTCGGGGTCACTGCCGGAGCGCTCTCTGTGGTCGAAATTGTTTCCGGCCACTGGAGAGGTCGTTTGCTGATGCCAGAATCGCTGTTGGATTTAAGGTTTGAGTGTTGTTGCTTAGATTTGTTGTTACTAGAATCTTGTGAAGCTTTCGGATAATATTCCATCAATGTCGGAAAGGTTCCAACCGTTTGTCCTGTTTTGACGATCAAAGGTTGACCACCGAAAACTACACCGGGAATACAATTGTTGGTAATAATTAGAAAATCCCGAAAAACGATCGTGACAAACGTTATTGCATGTTTTTCGGAATTAGATTTTTTCTCTCATATCGATCGTGATCGATCGTCGACTAGTACCGAAGATAGTGATGCGACTCGTGATTTTGAAAATTGTCCAGACGAGAGATTGGTGCAGATCACCAATAAAGGCAGAACTTCGACAAGGGTCGCTCGATTGATGTCAACCCCGTACAACGTCATCTATCAGGTACGCGTATAATATTTATTATTCTATAAAATTTTAATCGGTACGCGTATAATATTTATTATTCTATAAAATTTTAATTTTTCAGCTATATCATGTACTTGTTATATTATGCATGTGTTGCATGCATTTTAATAATTAATTTTAATTATTTATTTTTCTTCCGCTGCGCACGTTTGCGAAACGTGTAAACACGCGCAACGTACCGCGTCGATTCTAACAGTGGTATCAGAGTCTGATAATACAAGGCATATACGTAAAATTATTTTGCGTGTCGTAGTCAGTTGTAAATTTAATTAAGAAAAATATTGTAATTTAATTGAGAATTTCTAATTGTAGGAATTTCCAAATTGGTTATGAGATTTCGTATTAGGAAAATTATTTCCTAATTAATTAGATTTTTTAATTAAGATTTTTATTTCCTAAAAGAAAATATTACGATTTATATTAGAATTTCTAATTATAAAATTTTCTAATTTGTTAGGAATTTTAAATTAGAAAAATTATTTTTTAATTAATTAGATTTTTTAATTAAAAATTATATTTTCTAAAATAAAATATGTGATTAGATATGAAAAATTATTTCCTAATCTAATTAAAGAATTTTCACAAATTGATTTGTGAAATTGGATTCTTAATCATATTTTATTAAATAAATTTACGAGGACTATGGTTGGAAGTAATTATAATTAATTGCATTAATTAATTATGTCATGTCATTTGTTATGATTAATTGCATTAATTATGTCATGTCATTTATTGTCATGTCATATAGATAATTTGGTTATTTGCATGAAAAGAGGATGAGACCTGAAAAATCCCTTATAAAATAATTAAAGGTAACACCTTCCGCTAATATGGTTAGAACCAAAATTTAAGTTCTTGTTTTGGTTGTTGGACTCTCTCCGAGCCCGGCTTGAAATTAAATATGTTTGAACCATCGAGATATGATGTCATGATTAGCGGGCTGACTTTAACTTAAAACGTTGATTTGTTGAACTCTCTCCAAGATCAATGTGGATAGAGGTAAAGTTGGGTGTTATATATAGGATGTATACGTGTTACTGTGTTAACAACTCGATGTTTATGTGAACATTCAAGTAGTTGATAGCATAATGTGATAATTATGTATACGTGATACATAATCAGTATATGATGACTATCATTGTAGCTAAGAATGATTTGTTGGACTTTCTCCAAGATTGTTCTTATCTATAAATGGATATCAACCCATTTAGAGAGTACCTATTATCTCCCGAATTCAGAATAATAGCTTTTGAATTCATAAAATAATTGGAATTAATTAATATATGTAAATTTTTTACAAATACATTGTAAATCATCTCTCTTATATGCTCGATTGTATTTCTAGATTTAATTGATTACGCATGATGTTTTATTATTTACGCATAATTTAGGATACTGACAAGTTGACTGACCTTAACTTTTAAACTAGTATATGAATTTGAGAATTGTTCTCAATTCTGAAATAGCAAATTTTATCTTAAGTCCGTAAAAAGAAAATAAGCATATGATATATCTTCCGCTTAAGGTAATTTCATAATTGAATGTCATACTATTTCTTTAGACACTCGGGTAAGGATACTAGGTATGACTCTAATATATGTGATGACATATAAGACTTAAGGAATGGTAAAAGAATTGTCTTAGAATTGAAAATTATTACTATGTTCCTATTTTGATAAAAAATATTGTTTCTATTTTTTGTTTAAATAGAAAAGGGTTCCATTTGATTTTTAGTAACGATTGTTGTTGCTTAATTTTGAATGAAATTTTTTATGAGACCGGAATATTAAATAATAATATCTACGTGTTAGATATTTCCAATAAGACATTCAATTTAAAGGATAATCAGTTAACCTCCTACTTGTGGTATTGTCGTCTTGATCATATAAGCAAGAAACGTTGACTGAACTCCAAAAAGTTAGCAGTTTGGATTTATTTAATACATGTGAATCATATTTTAAAGGCAAAATGATTAAATTATCTTTTACCTAAAAGGGTGAACTAGTGAAAGAGTTGCTTGGCCTTATACATACCAATGTGTCTGGTCCAATGTCAACTCAAATACGAAGAGGTTATAACTACTTCATACCTTTATTGATGATCATTTACGATTTAAATATATGTATTTAATGAAATACAAATCTGAGATCTTTGAAAAATTCAAAAATTCAAAAATAAAATAGAGAAACAGCTTGACAAGAGTATTAAAACAATTCGATCCGATCAAGGTGATAAATACTTAAGTCAAGAGTTTCAGAATTATCTAAGAGACAATGGAATATTGTCTCAGTGGACTCCGTCGTATACGCACGTGCATAAAGGTGTATTTAAGAGGCGAAACCAAACTTTATTGGACATGATGAGGTTAATGATAAATCATGCAAATCTTCCCAGATCTTTTAGGCAACGCACTTGAGACAATTGTTTACTTGTTAAACAAAGTCTCTACTAAAGTAGTTTTTGCTACTCCATACGAGATATGAAATAGTAAAACTCACTTATCTTACTTGAAGATATGGGGTTGTCCTACTTATGTGAAAAGGATTGTTTCAGATAAGCTGGAAGTTAAATCTGATAAATGTCCATTTATTGGATACCCTAAGGAAACAAGTGGCTATCAATTATTCTCCTGTGGAACAAAAGTGTTTGTTTCAAGACATACTGTATTCCTAGAGAAGTTTCTCTTGCAGGAAACAGTGAGAGTAGAGTTGAACTTAGTGAAGTTCAAAAGACTCAAATAGACATTAATGAGACACCTAGTCAAGAACCACAACCGATTACTCATAGTGATGAATTATCGGCTAAACCTATTGAGACACAATCTCTTCGTAAATCCAATAGGACATGCAATATTCCAAAAAAATATGAATTTTTTGTAAGTGAATCGAATGACGTATTACTCATCAAGGACGAGTAAACTACTGATTATAAAAAAGTTCTGAAAAGAAAGGAATAAATGGTTAACAATCATATAGTCGGAAATGGATTTCATTAAAGCCAAATTTGGAACTTGATGGAATATCGATTTTGATGAGACAATCAAAAAGTTTAATTTCTTATAAAATTTGACGAATCCTTTGTGTATAAGGAGGTTAGTGGGAGTGCGATTGTATTTTTATGATTATATATTGATAACATATTAATAATAAAAAACGATATGTCTGTTCTGCAGTTAGTCAAATTATGGTTAGTCAAATGTTCTCCATGAAAGACATGAGAGAAACGACCTAAATCCTCGAGATTTAGATCTATAGAGATAGATCGAAGAGATTGCTCGATCTTTCGCAGTCTATATATATAGACAAGGTACTAAAGCGGTTTAGCATACTTGAATCCAAAAAAAGTTGCATACCCATCAGGCATGAGGTTCACCTTTCGAAATCTACATGTCCACGGACAAAAGAGAAGAGGATTTACATAAATAAGATTCTTAATGTTTCGACAATAAGATCTATCATGTATGTTATGATGTGTACGAGGTCCGATGTATTATGTGCTCTGAGTGTCACGAGCAGATACCATTCAGATCCAAGAATAGATCATAGGACGGCCATCAAGACAATCCTTAAGTATTTCTGAAGAACTAAGGACGTGTTCTTGGTATATGGAGATGGTGATATGGTTACATGCAGGTATACAGATGTCAACTATCAGACAGACAAGGAAGATTCCAAGTTACGGTCTGAGTACATATTCACTTTAAATTATGATGCAATAATTTTGAAGTGTTTCAAATAAAACATCATTGCAGCTTATGAAGCAGCAAACGAAGCGGTTTGGATCAGGAAGTTCTTTACTGAACTTAGAATGGTTTCAACCATTATTGAAACATTACTTGCTTACTGCGACAACAATGGAGTAAGCGCGCAGGCAATGAAACCTAAGTCTCACCATTGATCCAAACACATGCTTCGGCGATATCAATTGATCAGAAATAGCATTAGTAGAAGATAAATACAAATCGAGAAGATATTTTGACAAAACGGAAACAATGATGGGCTTCGTCTTGTAAAAACGAAATGAACAAAACTGGTTTGGGTCAAATCAGAAGTCGTTTAGTCATTGAACCAAGCGATTTAGTTTTGAACCTGATTTGCTACAGTAATCGGACCGGTTCGCTACAACACACCCTAATAAACCCTAAATCCGGTTCAGCCCGTTTTCCTTTCTCCTCTGGTTCAGCCCGCACGCAATGTCCGACCCGCCAGCACGCTCGCGATTTCTTCCTTCTCTGCCGATTTCGCCGACGAGAAACTCGGAAAAATCCGAATTTAAGCTCGACTGGCCGCACGGAAACAAGGGTGAAGATGAAACCCTAATCGCAGCGCCTTCTTCCTCCTGATCACGATGCTGCCCTGTCTTCTTCGTTCGCGAGAAGCTGCCTTCGTGAATCACGATAGACCGGCCATTGTCTCCTCTTCGCGTTACCGACCGATAGAAACCCTAGCACCGTGTGAGTTTGCTAAGCCAATCGCGATTGAGGGTGTGCATGTTTTCTTCCCCAACAGTGCAGCGGCTGCTCCTGAGCTCCGTCCCCTGTTTCTCCTGAACAGAAGACTCCGACGGCGTGTGCAAAGAAGACAGTGAAAAAAAAAATCCCAAATCGCGATTTTTGGCTGTGGGTTTTGGCTCTCGGTTTTCTCCCGAGCGCCGCCCACGCGACTTCCTTCGGCTCGCGAGACGTGAACACCGATCCCTTTCTCCTACTTGCGTCCTCTATTCTGTGTTACCGACCGTAAGAAACCATAGCGCCGCCTTTGCTTGGTCGCGTGGGAGAGGAGAAGAGGCGCCAAACCCTAGATGCCCCTGCTCGCGCTGTCCACCGTGAAGCTTTCTCGGGGTGTCGGGGTCACTGCCGGAGCGCTCTCCGTGGTCGAAATTGTTTCCGGCCACTGGAAAGGTGGTTTGCTGATGTCGGAATCGCTGTCGGATTTAAGGTTTGAGTGTTGTTGCTTAGATTTGTTGTTCCTGGAAGCTTGTAAAGCTTTCAGATAACATTCCATCAACATCGGAAAGGTTTCGACCGTTTGCCCTGTTTTGTCGATTAAAGGTTGACCACTGAAAACTACACCGAGAATACGATTGCCAGTGATAGTTAGAAAACCCCGAAAAACGATCGCGACAAACATTGTTGTGTGTTTTCCGAAATTAAGTTTTTTCTCTCATATCGACCGTTGCCGATCGTCGACTAGTACCAAAAACGGTAATGCAACTCGTGACTTTGGAAGTCGTCCAGACGAGAACTTGGTGTGGATCACCAGTAGAGGTGGAACTTTGACAAAGGTCGCTCAATTGATGTCAACCCGCTCAACGTCATTTATCAGGTACACGTAGAATATTTATTATTCTGCAAAATTTTAAATTTTCAGCTATGTGATTTACTTGTTATATTATGCATGTGTTGCATGTGTTTTAATAATTAGTTTTAATTATTTATTTTTCTTCCGCTGCGCACGTTTGCGAAACGTGTAAACACGTGCAACGAACCGGGTCGATCCTAACAATTTATTGTCATGTCATGTAGATAATTCGATTATTTACATGAAAAAATGATGAGAATTGAAAATCCCTTATCAAATTATTAAAACTAACAGCTTCCGTTAATATAGTTAGAACCAGAGTTTAATTTCTTGTTTAGGTTGTTGGACTCTCTCGAAATTAGATATGTTCGAACCATCGAGATACTATCTCACGATTAACGAGCTGGTTTTAATTTGAAGCATTAGTTTGTTGGATTCACTCCAAAGTCAATGTGGATAAAGATGAAGTTGAGTGTTATACATATGATGTATGCGTGTTAATATCTTAACAATACAATGTTTATGTGAACATTCAATTAGTTGATAGCATAATGTGATAATTATGTATACGTGATACATAATCGGTATATGATATCTACCACTGTAGCTAAAAATGACTTGTTGGACTCTCTCCAAAGTTATTTTTATCTATAGTGGATATCAACCCTTCTGGAGAAAACCTACTATCTCCCGAATCAAAATAAAGGCTCTTGAATCACAAAATAAATGAGATCTCTATATATATATATATATATATATATATATAACTTGTTTATAAATATATTGCAAAATCATCTCTCATATATGCTTGATTATTTTTCTAGATTAATCGATTAAGCATGATGTCTTTGAATTTACGCACGATTTTGGATATTAATAAATTAACTGACCCTAACTTCCTGGACTGGTATAGAAATTTGAGAATTGTTCTCAAATCTGAAAAACTTGTCTATGTCCTTGACGATCTTCTTCAAGACCTCTTACAGATGATGCGATAGATGACCAGAGTAAGAGCTCTTGAATTCGCAAAATAAATAGGATACATATATGTATGTAAATTATTTACAAATATATTGCAAAATTATCTCTCATATATGCTTGATTATTTTTCTAGATTAATAGATTAAGCATGACGTCTTTGAATTTGTGTACGATTTTAGATACTAATAAGTTAACTGGTCATAACTTTCTGGGCTGGTATAGAAATTTGAGACTTGTTCTCAAATCTGAAAAATTTGCCTATGTCCTCGACGATCTTCTTCAGGACCTCTTGCAGATGATGCGATAGATAACCAAAAGTTGGTTCATCAGGAATATTTGACTGATTCTAAATTGGCTAATTGCATCATGCTGGCCTCTATATCACCTGACCTGCACAAGCAACATGAGCATATGGATGTTTATACTATTGTATTTCATCTTTGTGAGTTTTTTGATGAGCAGGCGAGATCCGAACGGTTCGAGGTCTCTAAGCTCCTCTTTCGCTCACGAATGTAAGAGGATACATCTGCAGTACAGCATGCGCTGAAAATGTATGGGTACATAGAAAAATTAGGATCACTTGGTTTTTCGATGGACCATGAGTTGAGAATTGACTTAATTCTACAGAGTTTGCCCGAGGGTTATTCACATTTTGTGATGAATTATCGGATAAACCATATTGAGTCCACAATACCATAAATGATCAATGTGCTCAAAACTATTGAGGCAGCTGTCAAAAATGAGAAGAAGATTGTGATGTTGGTTGATTCCTCTAAGAAAAGTTCTAAGAGGAAGCCAATACGTCAAGCTACATGGAAGAAGATGAAGGTCAAAATTACTGAACCTACTTCAAAAAGATTATGTCATCACTGTGATAAAATAGGTCAATGGAGAAGAAATTGCAAGTCTTATCTTAAGTCCGTGAAGGGAAAGAAAGCATCCGATGCCCCATCCGCTTCAGGAATCTTCGTGATTGAATATCATACTATTTCTTCAAATACTTGGGTATTGAATACTGGGTATGGCTCTCATATATGTAATGACATGCAAAAGCTAAGGAATAGTAGAAGAATTGTCAAAGAAGATTCAAGGTTACGAGTTGGTAACAAAGCAAAGGTTGCAGCTGTAGCCATTGGAACTTATTTGTTAAATCTTCCTAGTCGGCTTGTCTTAAAGTTGAAAAACTGTTATTATAATCTTGTTTTAATAAAGAGCATTGTTTCTATTTCTTGCTTAAATAGAAATTTTCATTTGACTTTTAGTAACAATTATTGTTACATAACTTTAAATGGAATTTTTTATGGGACCGGAACGTTATGTAATGGTATCTATGTGTTAGATAATTCCAATGAAACATTTGATATCGAAACGAGCAACAAGCGTGCTCGAAAGGATGATCAGTTAACCTTTTACGCGTGGCATTGTCATCTTGGCCATATAAGCAAGAAACACATGTTTGAACTCCAAAACGTTGATAATTTAGAATCATTGGAATTAAATTCATTTGATACATGTGAATCATGCTTAAAAGGCAAGATGACTAAGTTACCTTTTTCTAGAAAGGGTGAACTAATGGGAGAGTTACTTGGCCTTGTACATATTGATGTATACGGTCCACTGTCAACTCAAGCACAAGAAGATTACAGCTACTTCATTACCTTTATCGATTATCATTCACGATATGGGTATGTGTATTTAATGAAATACAAATCTGAGATCTTTGAAAAGTTTAAAGAATTCAAAAATGAAGTAGAGAAACAGTTTGGCCTTACACCGTAACTACACCGGGAATTAGATTGTCAGCGATAGTTAGAAAGCCCCGGAAACAAACACAACGTGTGTTGTTGCGCATTTCTAATTTTAAGATTTTTTTCTCGTATCGACCGTTGCTGCTCGACGGCTAGTACCGAAGATGGTGACACAACTTATGGCTTGCAAAGTCGTCCTGAAGAGAACTTGGCACGGATCACCGGTAGAGACAGAACTTCAACAAAGCCACTTGATTGATGTCATTCCCGCTAAGCATCATAGTCAAGCATACGTAGAATAAATCATTATTCTAAAATTATGAATTTCCAGCTATGTCATGTGTTTGTTGTATCCTGTATGCGTGTATTGCGAGTGTTATAATAATTAGTTTTAATTATTATTTTATTTCGTTGCGTACGTTTATGAAACGTATAAACACATGCAATGCACCGAGACGATCACAACAGGGTTTTGTTGTTAACCTTGTTTCTTATTTATTTTTGTTATTGATCTATAAGAGGTTTCTCCACTCTCAGCTTTATCAAGAAAGAGAAAATATAGTGGTGTTCTCAAGAGTGATTCACTTTACGGATTATATCTCATAGAGTACGAGCCTCCAGAGTGTTAAACCATGTTAAATCATTGTGTACCTTGATTTGATCATTTTTATTATATTCTTTAATTTTCATTGTATATTTTGTTTTATAGAACACTAATATTGCAGGAAGTGTTATTCACCTTCCTCTACTACATTAACCACATCACCACATGATTAAACATTCATCATTGATCCTCAAAACATGGTACTAGAGTAAGGACTTCAAACTTTCGAAGGACTAATCATGATAGGAATTCAATTTGTACCGACAAAGTTCAAGGGAGACTTAGGATCTAGAAAAAAAAGTAAAGATATATTTTAAAATTAATTATAATGTATTCCTCATTATAGAATATGAATTTAAGGCTTTAAAGGAAAGAAAGAAAAAAATGTTCAAAAAAGAAATTGGATGACTAACCTATTTTAATGTAATAAAAATGTCATAAATATAGTTCTTTCTGTTTTATCAAATGTTATTTTGAGCAAGGATAGAGGAGCATACACCAATGCAAAGGATCTTTAGAAGAAGAACATTCTTCTTCATGAAAATCTCATCAAAAACTAGAAGGTGAAATCCATGGAAAGATTGAACATAGAGTGGAAGAAATCATTGTAAAATCCAAAGCTCCACAAAATGAGGTTGATCATTAACATCAAGACTCAACCTTTAAGAGAATAACAAAAAAACAAATATATCATCCTCTTCATCTGGAGATTCAAGCGAAGCATCAACTTCATCAAAAAATTAGAATAGACAATAGATAAAGAGATTATGAAATTCGCTTCTTAAGTTTCATAATCCAAGCCAAGATAAAAGGCCACATCATTATTGTTGAATTGCAAGGGTGCAAACATAGTCTCACATCTAAAGCACATGGAAAAGATCATGGGTTTAAAAGGATGGAAGATATCTCCATTGGTATGAGGCCTTTTGGATTAAGCCTAAGAACAAAACCATGAAGGCTTAGGCCCAAAGTGGATAATATCATGTCATTGTAGAGATGCAGACATCCTTCGGTTCTAACAAGTGGTATTAGAGCAAGGCCGCTCTTCACCGGACTAACCGCCGGAAGAGTCATGATCCAGATCTAACCATGCGGGTTGAACCTTAAACAAAGGAAGTGGGTGCTCCCGTGTCTGAATCAAGAGGACCAAACACCAGACAGAAAGTCCTAGTTGCGGCTAGGCAGGAAGTCCTATTAGGTCGGGTGGACCGAGAGATAGAAAGTCCTAGTTGCGACTAGGCAGGAAGTCCTAGTAGGTCGGGTGGACCAAGAGGCAGGAAGTCCTAGTTGCGGCTAGGCAGGAAGTCCTAGTAGGTCGGATGGACCGAGGGGCAGGAAGTCCTGGTGGG
>JAOBBC010000002.1:3198739-3213053 GCA_025388495.1 Curcuma longa
AGACTTTGTAATCTTTGGTACAAATCTCGATAGTAATGTGAGGGAATGAACCTCTTTCTCATTATAGATTTCATCTCACGAACCCACAACGAATTAAAAAAAGAAAGATGAATAGAACCTCGACCTGATACTTAGAAAAGCTGAACCTTGGTATAGATGAAGAGAAAAGACGCCACAACCTTGGGATGGAGGTTGATAAGTCTTTGAACGCCACAAGGTGGATGCCTTGATAAGTTCTAGTTCAATGAAAAACCAATGAGAGCCTCACCATAATTTAGATTGAAAATATGCCAAAAGATACATGTGTGGCCGTCATCCCCTTTATTTATAGCTATAGGGTGATCAAAAAACCATGAAAGGCAAAAAAAAAAGCCCATTTAGTAAAAGTCTATGTAGACTACTTAGCCATTTTAAGCTTATGACATCATTACAATCCAAATAAAGCTAGAAATTGAGTCTAAATTGAGCATACATATCCCTACTACATAAACATGTGACTTAAGAGGCTATTTAAGCCCATCCAAGGCTTGAATTAAGTTAACTAAGCCATATAACTTCCTTTTGGTCAAACCTTCTTCGATCGTAACTTTGGCTTTCACATCTTCAATTAACACATTAAGTGCTTTCTTCGTCTTCTTAGCCTTAGCTCTTGTAATTGGACCTCCATTGATGCATAATGGATCATCAACAACATCTAGAGTGGGTTGAGCACGATCCATATTAGCTTCTTGGGCAACTTGTTCACTTGGTTTAACTCCATCACCTACTGTTCCACTCTCGGAACGGGCCCTTACCCACTCCACTCGGGGAAGTTTGGTCAACAAGTCCTCCAGACTTGTTGGACTTCTCACTTAGCTTTGTCCTTGGCCCCCAAGAATTTTTTGCTGTGACTCGGTCCTCCATACCTCCCAAACTTCACCAACCCTCTGGTCCTCGTGACTGTGCCCAATTGAACTTTAGCCATGCTTCCCGGTCCTCCGACACTGCATGGACTTGCACCTGGTGCACAGACCTTGCTAAGACTTCTGCCTGATCCTCCAAATTAGGACTTTCTTTTCCCTAGCTTACAATTAAGACTTACCCTTGCCTAGTCTACAACTTAGACTTTTCCTTGCCCAATCTTCTAGATCAGAACTTCATCTACCTAGTCTAACCGACTATGACTTCTCACTAGTCATCTGGTCTGACTATACTTCACTCATATCCAAACATCAGGTCATGTTTAGATCAACCCTTGGTCAAACTGACCAGACCTAGGTGTAGTGTCAAATATCGAAACTCTAAGCAAGATCTAGTGCTTCTTGCACCAACATCAGTGCAGTGAACTGGGGCGCACAACAGGACAACAGTACACCCTCCAACAACCAACAACAGACTACTACACGTGAGTGGGGAGGGAAAAAATATCACTATCTGCACTCGACATACTCAAACACCCATACTATACAGTGAATTGGGGTGCACGACAGAAATCACCCGCTCCAACAATAGACCAGCTACACGCGAGGGGGAGAAGCAATATTCCATAAGAGCTATCAAGTTAGTCCTGATAGCACCCACACTGTGCAGTGCTATAATGCTCTCGTTCACACAGGCATTGAGAGTTAACAACAACATATTATGATGTTGTGATGCACAGTTCAATAGATAATTACTACATCTATCAGAATATACACAATATCAATCATAATAAGTCAGCACAGATGAACAACAATTAATGAGACTGTATTGATGACATGTGGATCATATCAAGGTCAATAGTAAGTATCAAGCATGATTCAAGCAACAAATGTAAAAAGAATAACAACAGATAATAAATCATACACTAAAAATAAGACCTGTGTTGACCAAGCACATGAGTACCCACTAGTAAGACGCACTTTGAAATAAGAACCCCTTCGTATAGCAGGATCTACAAATCAAGATCCTGCAGCTTACAACATATAACACCCACTAAATACTACGCCACAATCAATCAACCCCAACTTCACTTACCCTACTACACCATTAACCTCAACCGGATCCAATTAACCCAATTTAACCAAATTAACTTAACCATTGGAACAACTAGAACAGAATACATGAAACAAAAACCACCAGCTACCACCGAAACAACATATTTCAAGTGATACCTCCAGAATCAAGATCAACCACTCATGAACAAATTGGATCAACTTAATCCCAATACAACCCTAACACTGAATAGATAAATCAGGACACAACCCTAGCTCCGCCGATTCCATACCACAAGCAATAGACCACCAACAAAACAAGACCGAGTCAACATACATAAAACTCATGGTTCCACCCACTTCTAACAACAAGCAACCATCCCACCAATCCAACAGTAACCCATAAACAAAACAGGACTATACCGAATTAAATCACAATTTCCTCAAGACCCAACAACAACAACTAACCTAACACAATCCATCGCCCGATTACCAACAAAACCAGCAAACAAGGAAATTAATCTTAAGGGATGTCACCTCTCGATAGAATGGTAGCTATCACGATCTAGCAAGGATGGCTACTGCACACGACGATTAGTGAAGACTTTTCGCAGCCCTTAATCAAAGGCGGTGAACGCGAGTTACAGCTCCTCGCGGACAAAGAAGAACAAGGGGAAAAGGGCGGCTTCGGGTTTCCTTCCTCTTCAACAATCGGATGTGGGCAGAGCCGGTGGCACAGGTGGTGGCACTGAGATTCTCCACGTGGGCAGCAATGGTAAGGAAGGCGGCGACGCAGAAGTGCGGCGGAGCAGGGGACCGTGCGGCAGCAAGCAAAAGATGGCTATCGGGTTTGCTCCATGGCACTCGACCTTTAAAGCTTGGAATCCGTGAGGTTTTCAACGTCAAACGTGAGTGTGTGATGGCATCCATGTCAGTTCCAGGAAACTAAGTCATCGGCGTCGCAGACCACACAAGAGGGAAAGTAGGTGTGGGGCGCGGGTCACAGGTTGCGCGGAAGGGCAACTGGGTCGCACAGAAAAGTAATGGAGGTTTCAGTTATAACGAGGAGTAACAGTAATTTCAAACTGGGATAGGGTTTGGGCTAAACCGATTTAAAAACCTAGGGTTTGCTATAACAATTGAACCAGTTACTATAGCGAACCAGGTTCAATTTTGGTTTGCTTGGTTCACTAATCAAACGACCTCTGATTTGACCCAAACAAGTTTTATTCGATTCGTCTTCGTAAGACGAATCTTCTCATCTATTCTGTTTGGCCAAAATTCTCTTCCATCATGAACCAAACTAAGTTAGTTCAATTTGATTCAAAACTGATACCCAAATAATAATAATAATAATAATAATAATAATTCCTCGTATCTTACATTCTCCACCACTAACAAAAATTTGATCCCCAAATTACTATCTATCTACTATAGTGCAGAAATACCGTAGTAATTAAAATTATAACTCAATTGACTGATCTCTCGTTCCGCTGTGCCTTTGCTCTGGTCGTAGCATCGACGTGTTCAAATTCTCCACTGGCTAACGGGGTATCTGCATGGAATACACTCTACCTCCGCTTTGGCTAAAACTGACTCTGAGGTACTGATGTCGATTGATGAATATATTGATAAGGAAAACTGTAGGAAGTCAGTACTACTGCATCGGGGTTGCCGAATAATGGGTCTCTAGCGATTGAGTTGTCAGTAACCCTACATACTCTCTCTCCTATAATTGGTACACCTGCCCTGGAGGAGGCAAAGATTGTTGCTGACGGGGTGCTCTGAACCTCGGTGGTACCCTTTACAGTCAAGGCTATGTAAATAGTCCTTCTGAAGGGGTAGTATTAGTGAGCTCCAGTTGAGCTCTTAGAGTGCAATCCTTGATCGTATGATCAGGATGCTTACACTAATAGCAGCAACCTAATCTGATGGATAATCCGCTATATGATGACTATCGGATCCACACCGAAAATACTTCTCCATAATATCCTCACTCTGGTTCTGCTGGGACCCACTCGAAGATCTTGAAGATGGTCATTTACCCTTCTGCCGTCTCAAAGAATCCTGTGACTTTGATTCCTGAGCTTGCCTCTTCCATGAGTTCCAATTCTTCGACTTCTCTGTGTCTTTTTCCCGAGCCACTTGCTGCTGAGTCATCTCAATGAGTAGAGCCCAATCCAATGCCTCTCTATACGAACTAAAAGGAAAATTAGACATCCTAAATCGGATATATACAGCCAATCCTTAGGTGAACTGGAACATTCGATCAATATCTTGAGCTACTAGATGTGGGCAGAACTCAGCGAGTCGAGAGAACTCCGTATTATAATCCATGTAGAGCGATCACCTTGCTTAAGATTCAGAAACTCCTGGTGTCGTGCCAAATAGAATGCTGCTGAGAAATACTGTCTCTCGAAAGCCTCCTAGAATGATAACAATGTTATATCCCTCTCTCCAAATATAGTCCTCTGTGTCTTCCACCATGTGACAGCCTGTTCACGAAAATGGTATATAGCTAATTCTACTTTCTCCGCCTCGATACATGTGATATATGCAAATGTATCTGTCAAATTCTCCAACCAAGATCGAGCCATCCACAGGTCAAATCCCCCATGGAATAAGGTAAATCGATCCTTAACGGACTTTGCCAGCAATGGTATCTGGCTTTTATCCACCGTCTTATTAACAGTAGTCGGTACCGGATCCGATGGGGGTATCTCTCGTGCTCTAGAACCCTATCCCACAATTGTGGGATTACGAGTCTACTCCATACTATCCACCTCATCCTCAAAAATTCTCGACTCTGCTAGCGTAGTAGGTTATCTCGGTGGCTGACCACGTGCTCAATTTTGTACAGGGGTCATAAAAATCAGATATCACCTACTAACACAACTACTATAAATTTCTAGGAAATGAATAAGATATACTAGATATTTTACTTACAACTGCTTGGAGAGATAGTACTGTTGTCTATCCCATCTCACAATCTAGATCGAAAAAACCAAAATATACAACGAAAAATCCAAGAGAGTAATATGAACCTCAAAACCTAGGACTCAACTTAGCATGCTTTGACACCAATAAAATTGGCATCAGATAAACCAAAAATACAATGATAACTATAATAGAACCTAAAATGGACTCTGAAACCATGTTCTGATACCATAAAATTGTCATGTCCCGAGAGACGACTATTCAAAAAATTTCGACAACATCTCGTCTGTAACAATTCAACTTTCCTGAATACACTTTTAATATAAAGTCTCACACGGCCGCTCTACAATCCAACATATGTATATAACTACTAAAGTTACAAGAAAAAGGGCTCACACGGCCACAAACTACATATTCAACAGGTTACACTACATACATAAGGGCCCACACGGCCACAAACTACAATCCACACATACATGTAGAAATAGCAAACTACAATAACAACCAATGACATAACACCATAGCATCAAAATGAAATCCTGAACCTTCACATGTCTACGATAACGAAAACTATGCACAAAACTCCACAAATCTTCGATAAAAGAAACGACGCAAACAGAATTATAACCACGATAAAATCCACGTACACATGTGAGATGGGGGCAGTCTCACACAATCCAGAACCACACAACCAAATAAAACTCCTACTGTGAGATGGGGGCAGTCTGACAGACCTCCAAGCTTCAAGCAACGTCCTTATCTGCTATCTGAGGAGACAAAAAACCCCAGGGTCTGGGTAGTGAGTATAAAATACTCAATGGGTACTAGACTGGAAGTGTACAACATATATATCAACATGGATATCAAAGGTATACAGTCTTAATATGATACTTAAGAAACAATGTCAACATACTACGTACAACTAACAAGTATCCTACAATATGAGAATAATGTCTGTCATGTCACACAAATGCAACAATCATATAACAATAAGTGCACAACTACAATCATATAATAACAAGTACAACAACCATAAGTGTAGTAATCAACTATCAACAAATACATGCATTGTCACTGTCTGCACTCGTCACCCTCAGTCACCCACCCAGTGCAGTGAACTGGGGTGCACGACAGGACAATTGCACTCTCTCCAACAATAGACACTACACGTGAATGGCGAGCGGGAAAAATGTCACTGTCTGCACTCAACATACTCAGACACCCATACTGTGCAGTGAACTGGAATGCACGACAAGAATTACCTACTCTAACAACAGACCAACTACACGCGAGGGGGAGGGGCAGTATTCCATGAGAGTTATCTAGCTAGTCCTAGTAGCATCCACACTGTGCAGTGCTATAATGCTCTTACCCACATAGGTAATGAGAGTTAACAACAACAACATATTATAATGTTATGATGTACATTTCAATAGATAACTACTACACTACCAAGATATACACAACATCAATCATAATAAGTCAGCACAGATGAACAACAATAAATGAAACTATATTGATGAAAAGTGGATCATATCAAGTTCAATAGTAAGTATCAAGCATGAATCAAGCAACAATTGTAATAAGAATAACAATAAAATAATTAACAACGGATAATAACACTACAAATAAGACCTATGTTGACCAAACACAGGAGTACCCACTAGTAAGATGCACTTTAAAATAAGAATCTCTCCATATAACAGGATCCACAAATCAAGGTACTACAGATTATATATATAACACCCACTAAATATGATATTCAATTTATAACAAAATAAATCTCATACTATGCCACAATCTATCAACTCCAACTTCACTTACCCTATTACACCATTAACCTCAATCGGATCCAATTAACCCAACTTAACCAAATTAACCTAACCAAAACCAATTAACACCAATTAATTGGATCAACTAGAATAGAACACACGAAACAGAAACCACTAGCTACCACAGAAACAACATATTTCAAGCCTCACCTCCAAAATCAAGGTCAACCACTCAAGAACAGATTGGAAAAACTTAATCCCAATACAACCCTAACACTGAACAGACAAATCAGGACACAACCCTAGCTCCACCGATTCCAAACCACAAGCAATAGACCACCAACAAGACAAGACTGAGTCAACATACATGAAACTCATGGTTCCACCTACTTCTAACAACAAGCAACCATCCCACCAATCCAACAGTAACTCATAAACAGAACAGGACCATACCGAATTAAATCCCAATTTCCTCAAGACCCAATAGCAACAACTAACCTAACAGAATCCATCGCCAGATCACCAACAAAGCCAGTAAACAAGGAAATTAATCTTAAGGGATGTCACCTCTCGGTAGAATGGTAGTTATCACGATCGAGCAAGGATGGATATTGCATGCGACAATCAGTTAAGACTTTTCGCAGCCTTTGATCAACAGCGGCGAACGCGGGTTACAGCTCCTCACGGACAAAGAAAAAGAACAAGGGGAAAAGGGCGGCTTCGGGTTTCCTTCCTCTTCAACAATCGGATGTGGGCGGAGCCGGCGGCAGAGCTGAGATTCTCAACGCACACAACAATGGCGAGGACGGCGGTGGCACAGTGGTGCGGCGAAGCAGGGGAGCGTGGGGCAACAAGCAGAAGTCGACTATCGGGTTTGCTCCCTCGACGCTCGCCATTTAAAACATGGAATCCGTGAGGTTTCTGGCGCCGAATGGGAGAGTGCGACGGCGTCCGCGTTGGTTCTGGCAATTCCGATCGTCGACGTCACAGATCGCGCAGAAGGGAAAGCTGGCACAGGCTGCAAGTTGCGGGTCGTGCGGAAGGGCAGCCGGGTTGCGCATAAAAGTAATGGAGTTTTCAATTATAACAAGGAGTAATATTAATTTCAAATCAGGATAGGATTTGGCCTAAACCAGTTTAAACACCTAAGGTTTACTGTAACAATTGAATTGGTTACTAATGCGAACCAAGTTCAATTTTGGTTCGCTTGGTTCAATAATCAAATGACTTCTGATTTGACCCAAACTAATTTTGTTCGATTCATCTTCGTAAGATAAATCTTCTCATCTATTTCATTTTGCCAAAACTCTCTTCCATCATGAACCAAACTAAGTTGGTTCAAAACTGATCCACAAAAAAATAAAAATAATAATAATAATAATTCCTCGTATCTTACAATTTTTTCCTTGAAAGGATAGAATCTTCAACTTTATACCTCCCAAGTCATTAGCCCTTCGATTTCCATCATGCCTATCTTCTCGATACCCATTCCTATCTCTTCTATATCCCATCCAACCCCGATCGTAAGTGCATTCACAAAAATCTTCCACCACCTCTTCTTCTTCTATATCAATCCCTTGAGCACGTCTTTGTTCTAGAATGGTAAAATGGTCTTGAGGATGTCTTTCTGATGTACTCTCTTCCACTCTATCCAACCTCTTATGGATGGATTCTAATTCAACCCTCATCATCCATCGCATCTCTCCTATCAATGCTTGTATTTGAAGATTTGGAAGTGACCTACCCTCCTCAGTTGTACCATCTGCCTGGATATTAGACATTTTTTCAAAAAAAAATAATAGAAACCTCACAAGCACTCCCTCACGATTTTTTTCTCTCGAGAACATAAGCACTCACACTTTTGTCATGTTTAGGCTCTCACTTGATGATATCTCTTTAGTTCTTAATCAACTTTAGAACAAATCAGAATATCATGTAACAAATCAAAAGAACCCATAGAAACTTATGATGACAAAAATTTAACAGACAATGAAAGAGCAGAAGATTAAGAGGAAAAAATAAGAAATAAATGGTTGAAGTTACTTTTGAAACTTTGACTTTTAACAAGCAACTTGTCTTGCAGAAATTTAAGAGGAAAAGAGTAGAAGGATGAGAGTAAGAGGTAAAACAAGAAATGAATTGTTGAAGCTACTTTTTGAAACTTTGACTTCAACTTGCAACTTTTCTAATTTTTTTTGCTGAGTTTTTTTTCATAGTGCCTCTTTTGTGTTTTTGCTGCACTTTTTTTTCCACTACGCCTTTTTTTAGAGCAACAAGGAAAGATAGATTAATAGATTTAAAACTTACCTTAGAACCGAAGCTCTAATACCAGATGATACGAACCCCACCAACAATTTTGAAGGAACCCGAGAACAATCGATGGATAGAACCCCAAGAACTAGAAGACAAAAGTTTGAGCCTTGATCCGTAACAAAGAGATGGAATAAACCAAAGATTATAGACAAAAGAAACACCACACCGCAAGGGTGATAAGTTTTGGAGGTTTGAATGCCACGAGACAAACTCGATAAGTTCAGAAGTTCTTTCGAGAACTATGAGATCACACAAACAAGAGCTTCACCCAAAGTTGTTCTTTCCATAAACATACTCCCTCCCTTATATAGTGGAAAGAAGTAAGAGTAATACATGCATGCAATTAAAAAGTTTAGAAACTCAAATCAAACTAGTCCTCATACTCATTTATTGTAAGAATGAGTATTCATTCCATCATTGATAAACGCAATCACATTGATGCACCCTTTATTGATACTTAGATCTATTTGGATCTCTATTTTTCATAATCAACAAAATGCTCTTCTATTAGTTCGTTTAGTGCTTCCTTAAAATGATTTGCCTGAAGTCTTGTAACTGGACCTTCTGGAAGTGATAAATGATCATTTGTTTGATGTGCATCACAATCAGCTCCTTGATGTGCATCATTTGGGTTCATATGAGAAAGAAATGATTTCTAGCTAAACGTCGTACTAAGTTGCATCCATGAGGCGATGAACCATTTTACATTATTGCTTGAATCAACAATAATGCCCTACAAGCCTGACTTACCAGGTGAGTATAATGTAAGTAGTACATTTAATATTTTTAATCTTTCTCCCTTTGATGTATATGATCAAGATTCAAGGATGAATCCTTTCGAGGAGAGGGGGAATGATGGAGTTAAATAATGTGAATGGGCCAACAAGCTAATATGGATCATGCTCAACCCGCTCTAGATGTTGTTGATGATCCGTTATGCATCAATGGAGGTCCAATTACAAGGGGTAAGGTTAAGAAGATGAAGGAAGCACTTAATGTGCTAATTGAAGATGTGAAGGCCAAAGTTACAATTGAAGAAGATTTGACCAAAGGCAAGTCATGCAGCTTAATCAAACTAATTCAAGCCTTGGATGGGCTTTGTAGCCACTTAAGTCTCATGTTTATGTAGTAAGGATATGTAAGCTCAATTTCTAACTTTATTTGGGTTGTAATGATGCCATAAGCTTAAAATGGCTAAGTAGTTTATATAGATCTTTACTAAATAGGCTTTCTTTTGGCCTTTTAGGGTTTTTAGGTCACCCTATAACTATAAATAAAGGGGGTGACGACCACACATGATCTTTTGACATATTTTCAATCTAAAGCATGATGAGGCTCTCACATGTTGACTTTTCATTGAACAAAAACTTATCAAGGAATCCCCTTGTGATGTTCAAAGACTTATCAACCTCCATTCTAAGGTTGTGGCGGCTTCCCTCTTCCTCTATACCAAGGTTTGGTGTTCCTAAGCATTTGAACGAGATTTCATTCATCCTTCTTATTGGTTTAGACTTTCCTTCTTTCTTTCTTCAATTCATTATGGTTCTTGAGATTTTTCTCTCATTGTTTCACATAAAAAACCTTTAATTTTGATATTTCTTTAATCTAGATTCTAATACCAATTCATGAATTTTGTATTTTTTATCTTAGTTTGGTCCTTGAAGAATGAATATTCTACACATAAGTAGGTGCTTAAATCCTCAATTTTAGTGTTCAACATTAAAAAATTGAGTTTTAGTCTTGAATCTTGACTTCTCGAGTCCTTAATTTGGATCATCTTCCTCAAATTCTAACTTCAGGCGTTGTTCTTGATTCCTAATCCTTGAATCTTTAAGGTAGAGCCTCGAACTCAAACAATGTTGCAATGATTGAATCATTATTCAACTTTCAGAATATCGATCTACAATTTAAACTACAATATCTCTATCAAATTTTCCTAAATTTGCTCTTCAATCTATATTTTCAAATTTGTATAACCACACTGAGTCTTGAAATATATTTGTTGGCTTTAATTTTGAAATTCACTCTCGAATTCAATTATTCATCTTGAATTTTAAAACTTATTTCGTCTTGAATTTTGAAACTTATTTCTTATTCTTGACCTTCAATCATGTATTTTTGTCACAACCCGGAGGTGGCGTTCCTGCACACCAGGAGGTACCTCACTCGGTGACATAATAATAAAGGGACAATAACAGAGACTTAACATAAAAGAACCAACCATAATTTTTATTAGTTAAAATAAAAACTGAGAATAAGTTCGTACAACCATTTATTAAGCCTAGGGACAACCACCTGTACCTATAAAGGAAAGAAAACGACATAAACCATCAAACTAAAATAAACCAAACCGAAAAGCAGCATGTCAAGGTCTTTGAGCAACTCTAAAGCAAACTGAACCAAGGTAGTATTAAATCTGTGCCTGCAAATCTGGAAGCCAAAGAATGTAGATAGTTAGCTAAAGGCTAAGTGAGGAATCAAAAAAGTGGTGCATGAATTTAATCTTATTTAAGAAGCCAAGGAAAATAGAGTAGATCATAATTCTCAATATCATTTTAAACTCTTCTTAAAGTCTTCCTAACATAAATATATTCATTTATCATTCATTATCTTCAATTATTACTGTCTAAAATCAATTAACAAGTTCATATATTACCTTAATTATCATACTTTATCATCCATTATGATAATTTCTCAGTCTTGGTTGTTTAATCATGTCATATCCCATTATCATCAGTATAATCTCAATATGATTAATTATTATAATCAGTGTCAATAGGTGTATAAGCAATACAACAGGAGCCAATATCATCAGAGTAGAAAAACAATAAAATTTCATAATCTAGGCTAACAGCACCTCTTCAGAATATATCATCGCATACGTTATCTAACGTACGAGCTCTCTCTCTAGCCCTCACCGGTGGAAGACAGATAAACACTAACCACGGCCTCTGCCCTACCACAACGATATGTGGCTGGTCACGTGCTCTGGATCGAGGACTACGTCTCGCACCTTTACTTAGGTGTACGGTCCAGTACTCTGGTATCAAAACTAGACTCATAGTTAATACCTTTCAATATTTATCAATTTTATTTCACATTATATCTTTTTCATCAATTATCATTATTGTTATATTCTCAGTATATATCTTCATGATTTGGTCTAAACGACCAGCTCAACCAAATTAAATTTGATTTATTCATTTAGGTATCACATTCAGATTTGCAAGTAAGGACAAGTATCAACCAGACGTAATATCAACAATACGAGAAATAAAAGGTCAAGCAGTATAAAAAGACAATCAATAGCAGATCAAATGAGAATGTCTATTTGGATTTTGAAAACACCCTTTCCCATTTTAAATCCCCCAGATGAACCCATGTGCGAACAAGAAATAAATCAATTATTAACCCTTTAATAATTTAATTATTTTAACCCTGTTTCAATATTTTAAAGATCATTTTAATCCCCTTTTAAAACATTATACACATATAAATATACATATATCAATTTAATATTTATTTATTCATGCACAGGGAAGATTAAGAGTCTAAGGATAGAAGATACTCACCTTTTTGTGTTTACCAAACTCCGAGTGTCAGCAAATCAACTTGCCCCACTCGAACCAGTATCTTCTACAAGCTAGGGTTGCTGTTAGTGGCAACGATGATTTCCGATTGCTGTTAACCGATTGAAATAGGCAAAAACTAGGGCTTAGCTGGTGGTTCGAAGATCTTTGACAGTGAGACCCAGCAGCAAGGACAGCCGAGAAGGAGAATCGGGGCTTACGGCTGGAACAGGGCAGTTATTAGAATGACTCGGACAAGGCAGCAATTATGAAAGAGGAATAGAGATACCAAGGTTGCTTTGCCTTTGTCGCTGGCAGCCTTGATCGCGATCGATGATTGATGCTTGCAACAACGTCGCAGGCGGCAGGCGGCAGGGAGAAAAGAATTCACCACAGGCTGGATTAGGCAAAGGGAAAATGTTCTTCATCGCGACCTTCTCCCTCGCTACGCATGATCGCTAGCTCACGGCGATCTCTGATCGCCCTCACGAAGGCGACGTTGCTATAGGAAGCGGCGTCTATCTCTCTCTCACACAGTCGAACGAGAGCCCTGATCGCAATCGGCAGGCAACGATCATTGCTGGCAACGGCATCACAGCTGAGTGTAGAGGGCATCGCCGGCGGAAGGCAATGGCGTCACGGGGGCAACCAACAGCGAATCATGGTCACGACAAAAACGATCGCGGCTCAGGGAAACAAGGGTGGTTGAAGGCGACACTCACGATTAGGGTAGGTGGCAGAGGTTGTGGGAGGAGGCGGCTGTGGGAGAGGGGTTTAGGGCTCCGGTTCGCTAGGGTTCTCACCGCTCGTCTTAAATCGTGAATCTCACGATTTCCTCTCCGAGGAAAATGGAGATCACGACTTCTTTGGTTTTTTAATTTTTTTATTTATCGATTCTAACATCCTCCACTAAAAGAAATTTGGTCCCCAAATTTAATTAAGGGAAATCAATACTTGAGAAAAACTGATGAGGATATTAGGCGCACATATCGTCCTCACGCTTCCGCTGCGCTACTCTGATTAGAGTGATGCCTCCATCTCATCTTCACAAGGTGGATGTTTTTGTTTTACAACCAGTGTTCCTTGCGATCCAGAATACGAACAGGAAATTCTCCATATGTCGCATCCGGTTGTAGTGGCACTGTAAGATCCCCTAAGACATGTGTCAGATCCGAGATATACTTCCATAACATTGAGACATGGAAGACAATGTGCATTTCTGCTAAAGATGGGGGTAACGCAAATCGGTATGCAACGACACTAATCCGCTCCAAGATCTGAAAAGGTCTGATAAATCTGAGAGCCAACTTTCCTTTCAATCCAAATCTTTTACTGACTAGCATAATATTTGCAGCTATCCTAAAATTGCCTTCTACTCAAGATGTTTTTATGATTGAACTGAATCTTCCAAACCCTGAGATAAACTTCCCATAATAAAGAAACCTAGATTTTCTCTCAACATAATCTATTTATTGTGCATTTTTTTCTTTGTTACATTGTTTTATCATCAACGAAACATATGAAGGTGAACTTAAGCATTTAAAGGTAGTCTTAATGGACCTTTTGGTTGAGATGGAACTTGGCATTGCTACAGTAACATTTCTATTAGTTGTACTTAAAGATATCAAACTTATCTTAAGAGATGCCAAACTAATCATATTGCTATACACGTTCCAAATTACCAATTTCTGCACACCATTATCATTAACTAATATACTAGGAAACAAAGTAAATATTGATTTTATCTTTAGACTTGCATCTCAAATTATGG